>OX381719.1:59864335-60123912 GCA_947462335.1 Harmothoe impar | reverse complement strand
AGCGCGTCCCTACTCGAGCGGTTGGTGAACCAAGTTCCCAAGAGGAATCGCACTCGGACCGTGGCGCTGTACAAACAATTGGAGAAATCCGGTGTGATCAAGTGGAACGAGGACGGTGCGGTGCGCGAGATGTCGGGTCGGAGAATACCACCTGAGCATCGCATCAACATAGTGGACTTACTGAACGACGCTGCCAGGTTCAGGAAGACGGCGCCCAGACCGGCAGGCTACTCGCCGTTCACGAAAGCGCTGCGCGAAGCAGTTCCCACAGACTCCTTGATCGGAAACCATCTGTATAAAGCGAGCGGACCTGGCCGAAGTTTGGACACACGGCTTGCTGACAGAGGTCGGAAACGACCGAGCTTCGACTCGGAAGAAGGAGAAGCAGCAGCAGCAGCAGCAGCAGTAGCAGCAGCAGACTCTTCTCTCCAGGTGGACGATCAATCCTCTGACGACGAGGAGGACGACAGTGAACTTTTCCAAACTCCGACTTCCTATAGGAGCGTGGCGAGTAAGAAAAGAAAAAGGGGGCGCAACCGCCTAGCGGCGAGCTCGTCGTTCACGCCCTCAACAGGCCCGCCATGGGCAAACCAGTGAAGAGACTGACCAAGAAGGAAAAAGAAAAGAAGCGCGTAGTAGCTAGATATACCGACGTCAAAGCGCCCTCCAGTTTCACTAGCGTGACTAAACTCCAGAAACATCATTTTCGCCACCTGAACCCGGCCGTCATCCGAGATGCTTTAGTGTCGCTGGACGCCTACACTAAACATAAACCCATTCGGAGAAAATTCGCAAGGAACAAGACTATAACCGGCGCAATCGATCAGCAGTGGCAGATAGATCTGATGGACATGCAAGCTTTGGCGTCTCACAACGACCGCTTCCGGTACGTGGTGACGGCGATCGACGTTTTCTCTAGGTACGCGTGGGCCGTTCCCATTAAATCCAAGAGCGGCGCTGATGTCACCGAGGCCTTCCGAGAGATGACAGGCACTGGCGAGAGACGACCGCGCACTGTTCAGACAGACAAGGGGAAAGAGTTTTTGAACAAGATCTTTCAAGATCACTTGAAGAGCGAGGGCATAGAGTTCTTCACTGGCGAGAATGACGACATCAAAGCTAGTCTAGTGGAGCGCTTGAACCGCAGTCTGAAGGAGAAGCTGTGGCGTTATTTCACACACAAGCGCACGTATCGCTACGTAGACGTACTGCACCATGTAGTGTCTTCTTACAATTGCACTCACCACAAGACGTTGAAAATGGCGCCGGCTCAAGTCAGCTCGGAAAACAGCGAAACAGTTTTCTACCGACAAGATCTCCCAACTAACAAACAAATCGACGAAATATGGAAAAAGAAGAAAAAAACAAAGACATCCGCCGTCGACGCCATCGCTCCGGGTGACAGAGTGAGGATGTTGAGAACTAAAGGCGCCTTCGACAAAGGGTACGAGGGAAACTGGCGCGAGGAAGTGGTCGACGTTGCTAAGACGTTGGGAAGCAGAGGGTTCGAGCTGAAAGACGACAAGGGCGAGGAGATAAAAGGCGTCTTCTACCCGGAAGAGGTTCAGAAGGTGTACAAGAGTCGTTACGACAACAACTACCTGATAGACGAGGTGTTGCGCCGCAAGACCGTCGACGGTAAAGAGTTAGCTTTCGTACGTTGGTTAGGTTACGACGACAAGTTCAACGAGTGGATCCCCGTCAAAAAAATAACGTAGAAAAAAAAAAAAAAAAAAAAAAATGAACATCACTCTACCTAGCAACAGCTCTATGGAGTATTATCCTGACAACAGCTTGACGTCTTTCCGAACTCACTTCGACTCGCCGCTCCTTCTGCCCGAAGCGTACGAAGCGGCTCTGACTGAGATCATCCTCCCTACAGAATGGACTAACGTGCACGACGACGACTTGATCATCGTTGTTCCTCTGCGCACCAAAGGTTCGCTAGAGGAGGCGATCCAGGTTTTAAAAGAAACTAAATTCTCCGAAGGAAAAAAACCACAGGTAGACTGGAAGAGAATGAAAAACGCGAACGGTCTGAGCAAGCTAACGTTCAGCTCAAAATTCCCGCTGAGCTGGAAGGAAGCGAGCTATGTAACGGTGGAAGAGATATCAGACACGTCGGAAGAGCAGCAATTGAAACCGGAAACAAAAAGGTTCAAGAGAGAGGTCGACTTGAGACAGACGAATGCCGTATACAAGCAGTTCTTGTCCCCGGCGGTGAAGAAGAAGGCGATCAGCGATCAAGCAAGACAGATGATCGAAAAGATGGAGAAGGACATGGGAGTGCGCAGTTTCATGCCAAACATATTCGAGATACCTCCTATTTTCACCGGAAGCAACCACACCCTAATCGAGCGCTTGAGTGAGACGTTGCGAGATGACAGACTAGAGGGCGACAGCTTCTTGCTCAAACCGATGCGGATCTTATCGTACGACGCCAAGACGAAACGCGTCACCATCAAACCGCCGAGACACTGTGCTGTCCTGCTGAGTCAGCATCTCGCATGCGTTCTAGGCTTCGGAGAGAAGGCGTGATTCGCGTCGCCGACTACCGGCGCCTACTCGATGGATGTTTACGGGGACGTGCACTCTGTGTACATATACACCGACATGATCCAGGAGAGACGTGTGGGCGACATGCAAGTGCCGCTGTTGCGCTGCGTGGCGGTGGACAGAGGCGGAAAGCGTCGAGGTGGCGTGCAAGCTATCAGTTTTCCCCATTTGGATTATTTCCCCTTGAAATCCAAGAGGTTTACCGAGGTCGGCATCTATTTAAGAGACCGATCCGGTCATTCCATCCCATTCGGTAGAGGCGAGGTGACCGTGACACTTCATCTATTGAGCGCTGAAAGAGAGAAAAATGATGCGTCAACGCGTTCCGTACTTTCCACCCAGGCGCACCGTCGGCAGAGGGTACAGCGATTACTACAACGCGCAGCTGGGCAACGGCGTCAACGTGTACAGCGGGCGCTCTTTCCAGAGCGGGCACGGTTTGGGCGGCGCTCTGTTAGGTCTGATGCGCTCGGCTACCCCGCTATTGAAGTCGGTGGGAAAAACGCTGCTCCGCGCCGGTGTGGGCGTAGCTAAAGATGTGCTGGCGGGTCGGACTTTAAAGAGCAGCGTGAAAGACCGAGGCGCAGGCGCTCTGAAGAGACTGGCGAGTACGGCGTTCTCGGGAGGAAAGACGCCTGTCGCGTCTAAGAAAGGGTCGAAACGTCGCCGGCATTCTCCTCAGACGGGCGGTGGCTCTTGCAAGAGACGTAGAGGGGATGTATTCGACCGGTAAGCGCCTAGGCGTTCAGGTATAAATAAAAAGACTGGAGGCGGCCGGCGTCAGTCTGTCGGCCGCGTGAAGAGAGAACACAATGGCTTACGTACACGAGAGCAGTAACGAGTGCGCGCTCTCTGAGCTCGACCTGCACACTGTAGCGCCGACTCAGACTACTATCTTAAAGTCGTCTTTCCTGGGGATAGAAACAAAAAACTCTTTAGAGGATGGAGGTAACATAAATTTCACCATCAACAAGTCGCAAGAGTACACAGACCTGAACGAGAATTACCTTCATCTGGAATGTCCAACACAAGACGTCTCTACGTGCGACGCGTGCTGGTGGCGGACGCTGTAGCGGAAACGCACGAGAGAGCGGTGATAGAACACGGGCCCTTCGACTACCCGGTGAACAGAGTGGAGGTGACGACGTACGCCATCCCTCAAGGTAACAGAGATCACAGCTACACGCACTCCAACACAGGCCAGCTTCCCAAGTCGATGATGATTTGCTTCCTTGACCACGACGCCTTAACGGTAGCTACACCAAGAACCCGTTCGAGATGAAGCATTACGACATCAGCTCGCTTCAAGTGATAGTGAACGATCAGAAAGTGCCGAACGACGCCTACGTGCCCGACTTTAAGACCAAAGCGGCCGTGAGAGAGTACTTGGCGCTACACACGGAAACGGGGATGTACGAGGGCGCGCGCTCCTGCGGTATTTCATACGATCAATTCCTGAACGGTTACACGGTGTTCCCCCTTGACTTAACCCCAGACAGATCGCACGACGGGTGTCGCGTGAACCTTATAAGAGCGGGTCAGCTGAGGGTGGAAGTCAGTTTCCGCTCGGCGCTACAAGCGACAACAACGGTGCTACTCTACTTGGTGTACGACAACGTCGTCGAGCTGACCCGAGATCGACACCCCGTCACCGACTACCACATGAACTGAAGACAAGACGGCGGTACTTGGCGTATCGTATGAACACGCTTGAAATAAGCAGAGTGTTGAAGGAAAACGTTCACACAAAACATCGTTTCCTGGGCGTTTTCTCTTGTGACACTATTCCGAAGCACCCTATCAAAGACACTTGTTTCGTGAGCAACACAGATCCGCAACATTTACCAGGTCAGCATTGGGTGGCGTTTTACGTGTCGAGCACGGGTGAAGTGTACTACTTTGATTCCTTCGGCTTACCGCCGCTGAGTGCGGAGTTCTTGTCTTTCGTGGAACGCTCTGCTCCGTTCAAGTGGCAAAGAAACCGCATTCAACTACAAGACACTTCTGCTGACACCTGTGGACCTCATTGCGTTCATTTCCTAATTGAAGCATGTCGAACAAGAAACCCCAAGAAGTGCGTCATGCGCATGAGCAAAATCCCAAAGCTGAGCGACCGGGCCGTGAGTCAGAAGCTATCGATGATGCTGTTGTGACGGGTTGTTGCGATGGCGGCCGTTTCATGGAGGCAAAGATTCTCTGCCTTGCCGAAATGGTGTTGGATTTATCCAAAGTCGTGCAATGTCTATTGGAGAGAAGTCGTCCGGGGTGTGGTGGTGCGAGTGACGGCGGCGTGAGACTTTGCGGCCTGTTGAGTTGCTGCAAATCGAAGAAGCAAGCTAAAAAAGCATAAACTTGTGTGTTTTTTCTGATTGAAATGAAAATAAAGAATAAAATGAAAAGAAAAGAAATTATCTTGTTGTGTTTTTATTTCTATATATAAGTTACATAACTTTTTTTTGTTTGTTTGTTTACAAACAGTCACGTGTCACGTGGTGTTGTTTACAAACAAGAGAGCCACGTGGTGTTGTTTACAAACAAACCCTAAGTAGGTCACGTTACCCTAGTTACCAGAATGCCGGCTTCTGATTGGCTGAGCCTAAGTAGGTCACGTGACGTAAGCAGGTCACGTTACCATGGTTACCAGAATGCCGGCCTCTGATTGGCTGAGAGCTTCTAAGTAGGTCAGTAGGTCACCCAGAATGCTGGCTTCTGATTGGCTGAGAGCCCTAAGTAGGTCACGTTACCATGGCAACGGGTCACGTGACCAAATGGAGGCCTCTGATTGGCTGCATGTCGATTGAGTAATAAACAGTACTTAACTATAGTCCCGTTCCGATACATACTATACTACTCATGTTAGCGAAGGTGTGAATATCATTCCAGTTGCTTGGAAAAACAAGAAGGAACTGCAGCAGGTTGTGAAAGGAACACGGAATGAAAACACAAATAAGAAAACTCAACAGGTAATTTTAAAATACTTTTTAATTCATGTTAAAATGCCCTGCAAGCTTACGGGTGATTTACTACTTTAATTTATTTTAAAATGCCCTGCAAGCTTAGGCCAGACCAAAAAAAAAAGGTTGGTCAATGGATTTCGCGCACCTTATTTTCGGAAACGGAAATTTTTTAATTTTTTTGAAAAAAAAAAAATTTCAATGGATTTCGCTCGCTTCATATTTGTCAAAATTGAGATCTTTTTTTTTTTTTTCAATTTTTCTCCGAGTAATTCCCCCAGATCAACCAATACATTTTTCTGTTAGGGGTCCACTGAGAACTTTTGTCAAAGGGTGGGTAAAAAAAAAAATCGCTCGCTTGCACTACTTTTTGAAAAGTGAAATCCATTGACCAACTTTTTTTTTGGTGTGGCCTAACGGGTGATAAAATGGAATAATGGAATATATTGTGAATGCTGAATCCTATATACATTTTGAGCCAAAATTGAAATCCTGATAAAATAGTTATTTATATTATTATCTTTTATCTTTTCAGTATGTGCGACGTTTCCAAACATACTTGCTAGAAGCATGTGGTGTTGAAACACCTTGTGAAACTATGGAAATGGATGATTTGAACATTGCTATTGGCAACTTTATATATACAGCCCGTAAAATATCAAAAAAGGAGTTTGGCCAAGATTATGAGCCGGGAACATTGACCTCCATGCATCGTGCTATCGCCAGGTAAGAATAAGAATATCAGAATGAGCAGGTTCTTTTTAAATAAGGCCAAGAAAAAGGAATTGTTGTGTTCTGGTAACATGGGTCAAAAGAAGTAGGGTAGGTAGGTCGCTTTTTTTTTTTTTTTAACTAAATATATTTAGGGTGATTTGGTAAATTGCGTACATTTTACAGAAATTTGGCCAAATTTAGGCCCCAAAAACATATTTTCCTAAAAAGATTCCCCCCAAGAAAGTTTAGGGTCGGGCCAAAAAAATAGGGTAGATAAGGATACCGGGACAAAACAATTTTTTTATTTAGGCCTAATGAATAAAAAGGTGCAAAAATCATGCTACCTTAAAACCTCACATATAGCCTAACTCACATATAAGCCACACCCCGAGTATGGACTGATCCCATAAGCTGCACCAGAGATCTGATTATTTTGACTTTTAGTACTGTACCACAGTAGCAAAACCTTGCCTATAAGCCACACCCTGACTGTAGGCTGATCCTATAAGTGGCACCGGCGTTCTGACTCGCATACTAGCTGCGTCTTATACACAATGTTTGATGGTATTTTTTAATAGAATTCTTACAAGTGTAAATGTAATATTTTTATATATTTAATGAAATGGTTAACATGAATGTTATTCCTGGATATTTTTCCCCCAAACAGACATCTGAAGGATGAAGGGTATCCAGCAAATATATTGAAGCACGACAAATTTGACACATCCAGAGATGTTCTCGCCAGTAGACGGCTTGAGCTGAAAAGAGCAGGGAAGGGTATGAAGCCTAATGTGTCCGACCCGATTACTATAGAAGATGAAAATCTGATGTGGTCAAAGGTGGTAATGGGGAGTCATGATGGGCCTACCCTGCAGAACACCCTCTTCTATTACCAAACAGCAGGGTTTGGATTCCGCGGCTCACATGAATCTATACAAATGATGTGGACCGATGTAGAACTGCGACAAAATCAAAAGGGCCGAGAGTTCCTACAATGTATCGAGAGGTCTACCAAGACAAGGACAGGAAAAGAAGGCAGCGGAAATAGAAAATTCTACCCTAAAGTATATGCCTCAGAGGATCCGGATGACTCGAGGTGTGCTGTAAAACTGTATAAAGAATTTGCAAAGCGTCGGCCAAAAGACCAGTGTACAAAGGACTCAAAATTTTACTTGGCTGTGCGGCAACTGAAACATGTAAAATCAGTATCAGACATGTGGTATAAAAACTCAAAACTCGGCGTAAACAGCATTCGGGGAATAATGTCATCAATGGCCGAGAAAGCAGGTCTAGTAGGACATATCACAAACCACAGTATCAGGAAAACTTGCTGCCAGAGGCTGTTGGCAGGTGATGTACCACCTGTAATCGCTGTTCAGCTGACTGGGCATGCAAACATCAATTCTATTAATGCATACGCAACAGCTGACACAAACCAGCAGGAAAGAATGCATGATGTGGTGGCAGGGAGGAAGAGCTCATTTTATGACCAAACAGCGTCCCCGGGAAATGCCCTCAACAAATCCTGTACCACTCCCTGCGCTTCCCTTTGTGCTCCACCAGGGTCATTAGAGAAGGAATCGCCAGTTGCGGAATGTGTAGGCCTATTACCATGTGAGGTTAATAAACCACAAGTCACACCAAATGGCCAAGGAACTCATGCTCTCGGCCAGCAGGCACAGGCAACCGGAGGACTGCTTGCTGGGGCAAACTTCCATGGAGCCGTCACAATCAAAGTCTATAATGTGTACTCACCCTCAGAAGTAAATAGCACATCCACAAGTGTGACACTAAGCCCTAAACTCCCTAGCCTGCCAGTGGAGTAGGCCTGATTAGTTGTTAACTCAGACTAAGTTGAGTGTTTTTTGTTGTTATTCCACGCAGTCACAGGGAGCCTACTCTGTCAGTGCCACAAATCTACATTCCTTCACGTCATGTCAGCGAACGGGCACATTGTTTGAACTAATGAACTTGGCTTATATCTGACTGTAACAAGGACGTTCTGGGGATTCCAAAAATATATAGGTCGACCCATGTGCTTTGGTTTGGGAGATGAGGATGTAGGTCGCAATGGGGGTTATAGTCTAGACTCTAGTGGTACCGTTACTGAGACAGTGACAGTCTACCTCGTGGTCTACCGTCTAGGCAGCTGGGTGGTGTTTGCAGGTCTGGGAGGGGTAAATTACGAACTGTCATTCACTTGAAAGTGATCTCCGAGTATCTGTAAGGAGGATGGGGATAAATGGAACAGTTTTAGCAATGTTCTGACGTAAATAAACATACATTTACCTTGTTTTCTTGATGTTTGAATTGTAAATCCGTCCATGCTGGCCTTGTTTGTGTTGTTTTGCCAGGCGACCGGAAGTGAGACCGGAGGTCGACGAAATTAATAAATTGTTCTTGAAACGTTTTATGGTTGTCAAGTCTGTCCATAATGATGATAAGACGCATGAATCGCACAATTGAAATTAGAAATACGCCATAAATATAAAGAAAAAGAATATTGGGGGACTACATTCCGCATGGAGTCGACGACTTCTGGCAATTTCGAAAACAAAGTAATCCGTACCGGCTTTTGCCATTTCGTTTGCAAGTACACAAAAGTAAACCAAAAAAGTTGATGAATATTAGTATTTCAATGGATTGAAGCCTAAAAAGAAGAGTGTTTATGACAAACATATTTTTTAAAAGGAGATCGAGATGGCTGCGTTCAGCGTATGAACTGCTGAGGACACGAGATAGGTTATCGCTTCATACGCTGACGTTTCCGGGCATATTTTGGTTTATTTAGCATCAATATGATAATATAAGGACATTTTCCGGGTTATATTTTACAAAATATGAGAAAAAAGGAACATTGATGTGCTAAATTGATGTGATTGCAAGCGAAACCGGGGAGACGCTACGGATTACATTTTGACGAAATAATCACCGAGTAAAATTTATGCGCCGCAAGCGGAAGTTGGCATCAACAACAAACATGGACGACTCGGAAGCTCAGTGAGACAATTTCTGCTAGCATTTTCCACATAAATGAGTTTAAAAGGTGTAATAAAGCACAATCGACATGTTGAGGAGATATCAAGTTAGATTCCCCACTCGTACCGGGCTCGTCCTTCACTCGTTACGGGCAGCAAGCTGCCCTCCACTCGTGAAGGACTACGCCCGGTACTCGTGGGGAATCAAACTTGATATCTCCTCAACATGTAGATTGTACTAATACCAATACTTTTAGACACATTTAAATAGGTGATTCATGGTGTAGACTACCGGGAAAAACACTGGGCTGGTGCCTTATGATTATCCCTTTATTATTATTATCATTTTAATCAAACCCACACTGAATAGTACAAAGTTGCTTCTCTTTTGTTGCCAATTATCGAGTATTCATCTTAACATAAAATATCTGATTATTTTTAATTGTACATACCTTTATAGGGAACGCATCCTGGTACTGCATGTCTACCAGTTACTTGCCGTGGAACAGACAGGCGATATGGAGCTGGAGACTCGACTGGGATAGGATCTCTCACCAGAATTTTATGTGGACCTCCATATGGGGACTTAGGAGAACGTGTTACAGGCACCCTGGACTCCTGGGTAACTGTAGACTCCGACTGAACAGGCACTGGAGCCAGTGGAGGTTTGACTCTGCTGCTTGGCATTATAAAGGTCGGAATTACTCTTCCCCCTGGAGTAGTGTACCTGCCACCTACGGGAGGAGACTTGAAACCCATGACAGCAGGCCTAACACCCACTGGAGAGTGTAGTGTGGACACTTTGTTACCAAGTGTGGACTTGTCTCCCATATCTGACGCTTCTGATCTAGTAGGTGCTTCTTTGTCACTCAACTCCTCTTCAGTTATACCATGGAGTACCCTGAGGTGTTGTATGGCCTCCTCTATCACAACTTCGTTTTCTATGTCATTGAAATATTTCAATAGAAGTTCTTCTTTCACAGGATCAGACATTTGATCAGTTACAACTTTGTCTGCTACTGATGCTCGTCCTGGGCTGGTGGTTCCAGGTGCCGGAACTACGGAACTACTTTTTTTTTTGTAGTTCCGGCACCCACTTCCTGTTGTTACGTCACCAAAGGTGGAGAATCAAAATAAAGATGAGGAATCAGACCAGCTGTGTGGAATTACGTTTGTTTCCAACTTCTTATGAAAGAATAGCTTGACCATTGAGTTTGTACACGTTTCTGATTCCACCTACTTCTAAAGGTGTAATAAGTATAGCGTTTAGGGCCCGGGTTTAGGGTCTGAAAATAGCCTCACCAATTGCTCACGCTTATCAGTTGGATGGCCGGTGCACTGATTAACCCACGCATGCATGGGCCGTGTTTGTCACTACCACTGGGATTGCTCCTCCACAATTTAGGGGTCGTCCATAAATGATGTCACGCCCTAGGGGGGGGGGGGGAGGGGGGGGGGTCAGAAATTTGTGACAAAGTGTGACAAGGGGGGGAGGGGGGGTTGGCATGTGCATGATGTCACGTTTTGAAAAAAAAACACTTTTATGTCAGCAACGTGAAGTTCACTGATCTTCCATACTATTAATATTATACCACAGCTGTCTCAAATATCTAAGATTCTTTCTACCCAATCCCATCAATAGGAACAGGAAACATGATTTGATTGAAATAGAAATGTAGGCCTATTCCATGTTATTGTGGGGATGGGGGGGGGGGCAACAGCTTATTGGTTCGTTACTCCAAAGAAAGCATTAGGCCTTGAGTGCCATTTACAAAGGTGAGTTCCCATCACTAAAGGAAGAGTTTTGTCTGTCAGAAGGATACAAGGTGACAGTCAACTAAAATCAAATGATGTGAATCTGGCATTATCAATTAAAGGGCGGCTAGCACCGTGCCTAGCAAAGACGGGTACCTGCCACTGATAGTTAACAAAATACACAGCAACCAGCGGCACCAATTGACCACTCAGAATGTCGCTATGGTGGTCACTTGACTTGCTAAGGCTGGTAGTCTTAGTGGTGCTAGTCCCCCTTTAAGGACTGGGCAAGAAACCCCTATTGATATTGTACCATCACGATAATGTGCTGGAGTGTTTTTCAGTTTTGCTGTGGTATTACCCCCGGGCCCTCTTACAAGAGAGGCAATTATTCAAGGTCCTGTTTTGGCACTTACTAAAGATTAGGGGACCCTTATACTTCGGGTGCTTATACAATATTAGTGCTCTATTAATAGCAGGCGCATGATCATGATGGTACGGTATAAGCTGCACCTCACTAGTCTAATTATGACTACCAAGTTATTCATTATTGACCTATACTTACAAGTACCTCTCATATAAGCTGCGGCCTGACTTTGAGCAAATCCTATAAGCCACAGATGGCTTATTCACAAGGTTTAATGATACATGGAACAAAAATATAGCAATTAAAAATGTAGGAAGCAAATTCTTGTCGGTGAAGGGGTAGTCTAAACTACCTTTTATACACATGTAGCCATTCAAATAGTTGCAACTATGCATGGTTCTACAGGCACACGTACACTAGTCAGATTGCCAGTGCAGCTTATAAGATTGACACAGAGTCAGAGGGAGGCTTATACACAAGTTTTTGCTCTTATAATACAGTACGAAAGTCACCATAATCATATTGTCGGTGCGGCTTGTAGGATCGCCTTAAAGTCAGGGTGCAGCTTATATGCGAGTTAGGCTTATACACAAGGTTTTAGGTAATTCTTTCTTTTTTTTTGGGGGGGGGGCATTCCTCAAAATCCGGTAGTGGGGGTTGAAATCATTTGCAGTTAATTGCTTAAAGGGGGTTGGAAAAATTCTGGGAAAATCCACCAAGCCACCCCCTCCCCCCAGGCTAGGTATTAATGACTCCGCCCTTGTTTGTTGATATGAAGTATAGACAATTTTTTGGGCTTTTCATTATTGGACCGGGTATTTGTTTTCATTCACGATCGAAGGGAGGGGGGGTGGTAGCTGCTTGCGTGACGTCACGCCTGGAGGGGGGGTCAAGCAAAACGTGACAAAGCGTGACATGGGGGGGGGGGGTCAAAAAAGGGCCAAAAAAGCGTGACATCATTTATGGACGGCCCCTTTATTACTGAGGGCATCCCCTAACGTTATATGTCTGTGAAAACCCCTTAGACAATAAGAAAACATTCTAAGCTATAATTTGGTGGTCGTCACTTTTAAATCAGATACTGTTAACCAGATCTGTGAATGATATAAATAAACCCTTTTAGAATTCCATGCACTGTTCATAATATCTCTCCCGCGCACATTTTCTGCAACATACATAATGTAGAGGAGACATGTGGGCTTCTAATGGTGTTTAATTTGCCACTCTAAGTTCATTTTAAGAGCCGCGGGTTTGCAACTCTTTATAGCTTAATTTTGCGGGTCTGCCAAGGGGTGTGAGGCCGCCCCAAACACCCCTGCACCCCCATCTACCTAAGGGTGAGGCCTGGGGAGGTGGTACCACTGCCCTGCCTCCCCCCGTAGGTACGGGAGTAGTGCGTAAAAATAGAGGTAGGGGGTCACTAAATGTTACCTAGAGGTTTGAAAATTCAAGTGAAAGTTGCATAAATCTTACTGCTAATACAAAACATATATATGAATATACATTCAAACACGAGAGGTTGATAAATTGTATATTAAAGATTTAGGAACTAGGTTTGTCATGATATTGTCAGATCGCAGCCCAATACATACAATCAAAATAGGCTTGTAAAATCGGGGGTCTAGGCTCACTAAATGTGGCCTGGACGGCTGGCAGATTAAGTGAATGTTGCATAATTTTTGTGGTCAATACACAACGCATATATGCGTATATATCCAAACCTAGAAGTTTACAGCTTGACTGTTAAATCTTAAATATGCAATACATAAATCACAATACACACGTCACTGTCCACAGTGCAGTGCAGCATAAACTGTGAAAGCAGTGTATGGGTAGTACCAGCGTTCCAGTCACACCTAGGGGGTCCATGTAATGTGGCTATCCAATGGGGACTTTTCTCCAATCGATCTCGCATTTTTCTAATGATTAAAGTGGAATTATGTTGGTTCTAGACATGATAGGGACAAAATTAAAATAGTTTTGTAATGCTAATGGCATGGTGCATCACTACAAATAGAAAATATAGGGATATAATATTTTAAAAATTTCTTTGTGGTAATGCTACTGAAAAGCTCTGGAAATTAAGCCCAAATGCGAGGCTGGTTTGATTCGCACTCCCCTGGGCTTAATATGATGTTTTCTGGGCTGAAATTGCACATGGGGCTTCCAATATATGTGCCCCACCTTGCTACGTTTTTAGAATTTGCAATTTCTTACTCATCTCTACACATTATAGCACTATGAAGAGGGTAGTCTGTACAAACATGAACTCTTTACAACAGTTATGCCACCCTCAATTGGTCTATATAGACATGCCTATAACTACCAATTTGTAGATTTCACCTCAACCAAGCAAGCCTCTTAATAGTATAATGGCCCTGGACCCTTAAATTCGACACGGCGACATCGACCTTTTTTGGCCCTAGTGACATGGGACATGAGGAAAAAATTGATAGTGACATGGGACAGGAGGAAGAAATAGATAGTGACATGGGACATGGGGAATTTCTTAAGATCGATATGGCGACATGGCCATTTCTTAAGATCGACACGGGACATAGGGACCCCCCATCAAGGGCCCCAGTATAAACAGCCACTCATGGCCGGTGTAGACATCTACATGATTGTTTGACATAGGGACAACCAGTAGAAAAATTACTCTTCTCTCCGTAACTCTCAGACAGCCCCGGCACCCTACTGAGAGTTACAACTCATAACTACGCGGCGCTTCCCTCTGCAAGCTATAGCATAGTCCTGGGAGCTAGATTTATAAATTTAATATAGTCCTGGTGACTACATGCGTAGTCTTAGGGACTATACATGTAGTCCTAGGGACTATTATTTCTAGACCTGGGATATACCATTATGCACAGTCCTCCTAAGGCAGCGTTCATTATTTATGGCCGGGGGGGGGGGCTGAGCAAAAAAGGGGGGGGGGGCACTTTTTTTAGGGGTAGGGGAGACCGGGGCAAAACGGACCCCCGGGGCAAAAAGGACCTGACCCCTAACTCAGTTCTCAGCTATAAATTCCATATTTTTGTCAAATTGCCTCACATAATTGATAGAAATAACATGTTTGTAAAAAAAAAATTCGATGCTACCTATGTTATTCAGGATTCCATAAAGAAAAAACTGAAAGTAGAGATCTTGATCTAATTTTGCAAAAATCAGTTTATACGCTTCTGAGAATTAAAAAGAGGTATATGTTAATGTTTTATGGCTAAAACAATAATATTTTATAGCTAAAATATTGTGTAACATATTTGCAAAGTCATTGGAAAAAATATTACCCTACAGTAATTTATTTTGGCAAGATCATTTTTCCACATATTTTTCATGAAGCTGGGGCAAAATTCACCCCCCCCTCACAATCATAATTCCTATGGTGAAACCCCATAGAAAATGATCAAAACATGAAAAAATAACCATGCTTGGCCTAAAATATGATAAGAATGATGAGCCATGCTTATTTGAATATAAGATTATTTCTTTTAAGCCAATTTTTATTTTTGGGGGGTATTTTTGGGGTTTTGGGGAATTTTTCCTGAAGTTGGGGGACATTTTATTGAAATGCATGATATTCAACGGTCATAAAAATCAATTAAAATTAAAAAATGTTAGATAATGGTCATGCATGACAACAAAGAAATACCTAAAGAACTGAGTAATAACATAGCTAAAAGATGGGAGCAAGAAAATTATAAAAAAAAGATAATAATTCAAAATTAAGATATTTCAAGGGTCCCTTTTGCCCCGCCCCAAAAACCCTTTTGGCCCGCCCCAAAAACCCTTTTGCCCGGGGACTTTTAGCCCATGACCTTCGTAGGTCAGAATATGTTATGCTATCCCACTATGCTATTAATGATAATAGCACAATATTAATTATTTTCATAGATGGTATACTTCTGTGATTTGTTATGGAAAAATAAATGTTTCAATTCAGGGGTTTACCTCTGAGTCATTTGCCATCCTCCCTTAAGGAGTCCGTTTTGCCCCAGTCTCCCCTATTCGAAGGGGGGGGTCACTTTTTTTTAACCTATTCTTAGGGGGGGGGTCATTTTTTTCAGGGGTATCCCTGAAAAATGTTGCGAATTTGGTATGTGGAAATGTGGCAGATTTTGGTAATAGCCTGCGGTATATTTCACCAAATTATGTCAACATTTTCAAAATTTTCCTTGGAGGCATAGCCCCCAAACCCCTTTAAAAATATCTTATTGTACGGCTGACACTCAGCATCGTGCACCCTTTGGAACTTCATTTAGTTTGGCTTTGCCTCCCCTCGCCAAAGTCAAGTTGCTTCTCACACCCCTATGGTTATAGAAGGCTGAGGCTAAAGTATGCTACGAAACTAAAATAGCCAAAACCAGACCTCGGGTGCTAGTTATAAGATGGGATTTCGAGGTGTAATTTGTACAATTGGTGTGGGTAGTTTGAGAAACATTTTGGTAGGCAGAGTTGATTGTAAGCTGACTTTACAAAGAATGAAGCCCGGGGTGGTCACTGCCACTATGTGGGTGAGCGGCCACTGCCAGGGTACTGCCCCTACTCCTCATATTGTGGAACCTGAGGGACTAACTGACCGCCCCTCCTTTTTATAGTGAAGCAAATTGTTGCAAGTGATCGCCCCTATAAAGTATAATCAGGCTATTAAAGTGAAACCAAAGACACCTGCTTTCATCCCATCTGAGCATCAGGAGCCAGACATAACAATGACAAACTTAGCAATTAGCAGTTTTCTAACAACTACCAGCAGCTTCGCTGCAGGTGATATTGTGAACATTTGGTGCTTTGGGGTGTGCCGTTGGAAGAAAGCAATAACAACATGGCGCTGGGTGGGAACATAACCACCGACCAGGACCCAACAAAATCACCTCTGGTGAACTGCATCATGGGAGCCGTATCATTATTAATATGGTCCTAATAAACATGTTTGTGCTCCAATATTACTGTATAAACACAAGAAACCTGTATCCTTTTAATGTTAAGAAGCGCTGACCGCCCCTCCTTTTCATCCCCTCTGTCAACCCACCGCGACCGCTCCTGGGAGAGGTGTGGCAGTGGTTATCCAAAATATACCTCAGTGCCCCTGCCCCCCCCCCAGGGAATGAACCCAGATGATCTTCTGGCAAAAGGACTGCAAATAGAGACAGTACCTCATCTCGTCACCTCAGTGGAGAAAGGTCGTAGTTGAAAATGTTTTCAACTCAGTGAAGAAAGGTCGTAACTGCTTTGTCTTGATCATGTGGCCATAAATACCATTTAATATGATTATTGTAAAATGTCATTTTGCTAGATATAATCTAGGGGTATGGAACCAGTTTGTAGATTAAGTTGAAATGACATGCCTTCAATATTTCATGAATGAGAGAATTCTATATACACCTAATTTTCTAAAAATGGAAATATCTGAAAAAAGAAGATTTTCACTTACGACCTTTCTCCACTGAGGTGACGATCTATCAGTGTGTCACTTTGGATTCGACTTGAACTTAATGTTGAAGGATAGAATGCATATAATGCATCTGCGGGCGGGCAACCCGCTGACCCAGCCCCTAGATACCTCACATCCAACTTGAACCACACTGAACTAGTCTCAGGTTAAAGTTTTTTGACATGGGACTACCTGACCTAGCTGATCCACCAAAGCCCTGGTGGGATGACCATTCGGCCTGTGCCTCAAGATTTACAGAATAGTCATGTTAAATTATATTTATGTCATTCCCTCTTGCCTGGGGCTGTTCCTCATGAAAATATTTGGTCACACAAATATATCACTCTAATTTCTCCATTTCTCTGCCTGCACGTGTAAACAGCATTCTCTCAAGTAGAGCTAATGCTGGCTTTCCCCTTGGAACAATTTGTCTTTCAGTAAATTCAGTCATCATTTTTATTTAGCATGCTTTATTTCTAAGGCTGACATACCTTTCAAGATTCACACCATACATTTTGGAGGTAATCTCACTCTCACCTTTTAGTTTCTTCCACATTCTTCTCCCATCAGTAAATGACCTTCAGTTTTTCAAAATATCCTTGGGCGATGCCTGCCTACAATCCCCTCTATTAATTGCAGTGCTGCACTTTGTTGCACTCTGGATAAATCTCACTCTTTGAATTCATCAAAACTTAAGGTCTGGGCTCAGGCTTTTAAGAACTATTATCATGGACACAGTGATTTGCAATAATTTGCAGCAATTCCTGAGTGGCTGAATCTGGAAGCTATACCATTGCAGGAAGCTACTGCACCTACGAAGTCAGACCCTAAGAATTGAAATCTCGGTCATCTGGAGCAAAAACATTCAGAGTTTTAGATTGTCTGAAGTTTGAACAACCAAAATAGTATCTCATCAATAGTTCTTTTGTAAGTGTTGTTGGTCTACTTGCAATGAATGATCTGCTAGCTAATTAAGTCAGGCATACATTTGTAGTGCAGTGTCACCCTCAATCTGAGATTCCAATTCCTCACTCATTTAAGTTAGGCTCAGTTCTCCGAAACTCTTATCCACCACCATGCAACAAATTTTTCTAGAACAATTTATAATTGACCTACTATAAATTCCTGTATATAGCCTGCAACTTGCATGTATAGACATAGGCTCATGAGCATTGTTCACCATTGAGGGTATTTCATGAGACAAAGCAGACAAATATGTTTCAATGATCTATCAGTTTCGACATCAGACCAGCTTCTGCCTGCAACGGGACTGGTTGGACTAATAAGGCCTCACTGTACTGTTGTAGTATTTCTAAAAACCCTTGTATAACCGGCACCCCCAGCTTCGTATAGGGTATAAAGGCAGGAGGGGTTATATGCACCAGGGGATATATAAACACCACAGTAATCTAAAGATGGTGAGTGTCTGAAAGGCAAGGATTACATGACTATGTATCATGAGATCAGTGCATTTCCCGTTCCTGTCCGACCTGCATAAATATGCTCAAATCAACAAAATATTTACCATGCTTATATTAGTGCTGATGATGCATTGCACTATATTTTTCTTTTTTCTTAATTAATGATTTTTCTCCCATTTTATCTAATTAAAATGCCCATTTCCCGTACCTGTCCGACCAGAAATAATTGCCCTCAGACAATATGTATTTTTTGTACACCACAATTATAATTGGCCAGCATATTATATTGTTACTATATTATGATTAAAGGTTGAAAACATCAGTTTATCTCCCTATCTCTGTTCACATTTTTACACATTTCATCAGTGCCTAATCTAAATTCTTTTTACTGGGCATACTTTTATTTAGAAACATGCAATAAGCACCCAGATGTAGTGCCAAGAGTTATATCTAACCGATTTACAAAGTAAAATAATCATTTTCTTACATGGTTTATCATTTATTACTGGTCAAAGGGCTGGACAGGAACGGGATATGGCTGGACAGGAACGGGATATTTGATTTCTGTAGGTGTTTCATGTACTGTGTTCATGGTAAAACAAATCATAAGCACCCACATGTATTGCCAAGAGTCATATCTGACCGATTTTCAAAGAAAAATAATCATTTTCTTACATGGTTTATCATTTATTACTGGTCAAAGGGCTGGACAGGAACGGGATATGGCTGGACAGGAATGGGATATTTGATTTCTGTAGGTGTTTCATGTATTGTGTTCATGGGAAACAAATCATAAGCACCCAGATGTATTTCCAAGAGTCATATCTAACCAATTTACAAAGAAAAATAATTATGTTCTTACATGGTTTATCATTTATTCCTGGTCAAAGGGCTGGACAGAAACGGGATATGGCTAGACAGGAACGGGATATTTGATTTCTGAAGGTATTTTATGTACTGTTTTCATGATAAAACAAATCATAAGCACCAACATGTATTGCCAAGAGTCATATATAACCGATTTTTCAAAGAAAAATAATCATGTTCTTACATGGTTTATCATTTATTACTGGTGAAAGGGCTGGACAGGAAATGGATATGGCTGGACAGGAACGGGATATTTGATTTCTGTAGGTGTTTCATGTATTGTGTTCATGGGAAACAAATCATAAGCACCCAGATGTATTGCCAAGAGTCATATATAACCGACTTTCAAAGAAAAATAATCATGTTCTTTCATGGTTTATCATTTTTTACTGGTGAAAGGGCTGGACAGGAACGGGATATGGCTGGACAGGAACAGGATATTTGATTTCTGTAGGTGTTTCATGTACTGTGTTCATGGTAAAACATATCATAAGCACCCACATGTATTGCCAAGAGTCATATCTAACCGATTTACAAAGAAAAATAATCATGTTCTTGCATGATTAATCATTTATTCCTGGTCAAAGGGCTGGACAGGAACGGGATATGGCTGGACAGGAACGGGATATTTGATTTCTGTAGGTGTTTCATGTATTGTGTTCATGGGAAACAAATCATAAGCACCCAGATGTATTGCCAAGAGTCATATATAACTGACTTTCAAAGAAAAATGATTATGTTCTTACATGGTTTATCATTTATTCCTGGTCAAAGGGCTGGACAGGAACGGGATATGGCCGGACAGGAACGGACAGGAACGGGAGAAAGGGGGCAGTTGGGCACCATATGAGGGTATAGAAATAGATAGGAGGGTACATATTAAGTGTGAATGAAGGAATCTTTTTAAGTAATATGCTCTATATAGTAGAAATGATTAAATGTGTTAACATTTAAAAAATCAATCAATATGATGGTTTGGACAGGAACGGGATAGGCAAAGAAAAAATGCTGAATATGCAAAAATTGTTCAAACATATTAAACAGAAATGATGTGTATGAGAAGCAGAATGTTATACTCACAATCTATTATATTTATAGTTGAAAAAGACATGTGAAAAGGGAAATACAGTCTGTTATATATGTTTCAGGCCGAACAGGAACCACTTTGATGAGATGAAAAATACTGAAAAATCATAAAATTGAAAAAGATACAAGTGGAGTACAATACTGCATGAGTAGCAGTATATGCATGAGAATTATGAGTTTGATTTGAGAATATTTTTGACAAGTCGGACAGGAACGGGAAATACATCTATCTCATGATACTGAGTCACATAATTCAACTAGTACAAGCCAATTTCGTTTTTGTTAAAAAGTTTTAAAAAACGAACTATGGTGGAGGGGGGAGTCACTTTTTTTTCACCTATTTCGAGGGGGGGAGTCACTTTTTTTCACCTATTTCGAGGGGGGGGGGGGGTCACTTTTTTTTCACCTATTAAGAGGGGGATGGGTAATTTTTTTTGACGTATTCGATTTGCCAAACACTCGCCCCCCCCCTGCCATAAATAATGAACGCTCTCTAAATGTTTGTATGTATGGCCTGCACAGTCCTGAGGACTACCGTACAGTCCTGAGGACTACAGGTATATAGTCCTGAGGAATACAGTTCTATCATGGTCAGCCGTGCATCTCCCATTGAAAACAGTGGACCAACATTTATGATGTTGGTCAGAGGACCAACGCACAGTAGTGACGTCATATAAAGCAATGTGATAGCGCAGCTGGCGGATTACTGCAGCCACCGTAGTCCTGGGGACTATGCCTCGCCGCGGGCATTATCTGCGCGTCGGACCCGAGCCATCAACACACCTACGCCCCCCCCCCGCTGTACCCATGCCCCCCCTGCACCCTACATCCTCCTGATAGCCTGCAAGGCTGCATGTGGCCCTACCATGTTTATAGTCCCCAAAACTATGTATATAGTCCCCAGGACTACAATTGTAGTCCCCAGGACTACGGTTGTAGTCCACAGGACTATGATTGTAGTCCCCAGGACTATAACTTAGTATAGAGCTGCTTGCTGCCCCCTTTTCATACCATAAAGGGCCTATGCCTCTGCTTGACAAGTCTCTTGAATCTGGCCTGCTTTTGTGAGATGGATCTGACATAACTACTTAATATTGGTGCATTGCCCTGGGGAATCTGTAGTCCTGTGGACTACAGAGGAGGTCCTTAGGCCAAAAAAAAAGAAGGTTTGTTTCAGGTAACATGGCAAGAAAATGTAGGGTCGGTAGGTCGGATTTTGTTTTTTTTAAAGTTTTTTTCTTAACATGGAAGTACTAGACGGCCCCTCCGAAAACCCAAAAAATTACCAAAAAAGGGTAAAAATACAAAAATTTCTTCAAAATTGCATAAAAAAACTTAGGGTCGGCCCTGTTTTGATAGGGTCGGTCGGGTTACCTGAAACAAACCTTTTTTTTTTGGCCTTAGGACTACAGGTATTAAACTTGTAGTCCTGGGGACTTCGTCTGTAGTCCTCAGGACTATAGAGGAGGTCTACGTGTTTACACATGGGTTTGGAGTGTTGGTCCCCTGACCAACCCATGAGGCCAAGATGGCGAAGCCATCGAGGCCTTATGGGTTGGTCAGGGGATCCAACACGACAAAGACATGTGTAAACATGGTTCTATCATTGTTTAATCAATTAATTAATAACATATATACCTACCTGCAGAGGAGAATCACATGGTAACATGTTTAAATGACCTTAAAACGGCCTTAATGACCTTAATGACCTTAATGACCTTAATGACGTCAGAGCATGGTGTTGGTCCTCTGACCAACACCA
Organism: Harmothoe impar; assembly: GCA_947462335.1. Classification (NCBI taxonomy): domain Eukaryota; kingdom Metazoa; phylum Annelida; class Polychaeta; order Phyllodocida; family Polynoidae; genus Harmothoe; species Harmothoe impar. The sequence goes on along the minus strand of OX381719.1, from coordinate 60,102,021 downwards.
TGAACGATGGTCCACTGTTTTCAATGGGACATGCACAGCCAACCATGATAGAACCTTAGGACTACAAATATTAAATGTGTAGTCCTGGGGACTAATAAGATAATAGTCCTGGGGACTATAGGTATAGTGCTGGGGACTACTACAACAAGCTGCATAGTCCTAAGGACTACAGAAACAGGTCTACATAGTCCTGGATCGAGACTACAGACATAGTCCTGGGGACTACCAGCCCCAAATCTCTAGTCCCTAGGACTATGCTTCTATAGTCCCTAGCACTATGTAGGCCTGTCATATCTACCTCTCTGGTACCCAGTGGGCACAAAAATCCGTTTAACATTGAATCAGCGTTGAATCAACATTGAATAAACTTTGACAACCAATCACCAATGTTGATTCAATGTTCTGTGCCCACTGGGAAGTAGCAGTCTTGGGAAGTCCCTAGGACTATGTGGGTAGTCCACAGGACGATGGCAGTAGTCTTCAGGACTACACCTATAGTCCTCAGGACTACACATGTAGTCCTCAGGACTGTGCAGGCCATGCAGCCTATAGATTCATGTATTTAGAAGGCCTGTACATAATGGTATGGCCCCAGGTGCATACATAGGCTTAGTCCCTAAGACTACATGTATAGTCCCTAGGACTACACATGTACTCCCAAGGACTATAACTTTAGTCCCCAGGACTATAACTTTAGTCCCCAGAACTATGCAATTGCTTTTGTTGTAGGCCTACATGAATCCTAAGTTCCCCCCACCCCCCAAAGAAAAAAAAACAACCTGACCCCAAACCGCACCAGGCACGCGTATTGGACACGCAGCGACGGGCGCGGCAACGTCGTAGTTCTAGGGGCTACAGTGGCTGCAGTAATCTGTCAGCATAATAATTGAGCTCCAACTAGCCTAATTTCAAAGCTCTACTTCATGTCTATCATATTATTAATGAGAGACAATGATAGAACCATGTTTACACATGGGTTTTTCGTGTTGGATCCGTTTATCCCCTTCTCCATTTATTCCTTCTCCGTTTATCCCGTTTATCCTGTTCTCCCGTTCTCCCTTTAGCTCGTTCTCCCTTTATCCCGTTCTCCCTTTATCCCGTTCTCCCGTTCTCCCTTTATCCCGTTAGCCCTTTATTCCGTTCTCCCTTTATCTTGTTCTCCCTTTATCCCATTCTCCCTTTATCCCATTCTCCCATTCTCCCGTTCTCCCTTTATCCCTTTCTCCCTTTCGCCCTTTCTCCCTTTCTCCAGTTCTCCTTTTCTCCTGTTCTCCCTTTATCCCGTTCTCCAGTTCTCCTTTTCTCCCGTTCTCCCTTTCTCCCTTTATCCCGTTCTCCCTTTCTCCCGTTCTCCCTTTCTCCCGTTCTCCGTTTATCCCGTACTCCTTTTATCCCGTTCTCCGTTTATCCCGTTCTCCGTTTATCCCGTTCTCCGTTTATCCTGTTCTCCGTTTATCACGATCTCCCTTTATCACGATCTCCCTTTATCCCGTTCTCCCTTTCTCCCGTTCTCCCTTTCTCCCTTTCTCCTGTTCTCCCGTTCTCCGTTTTCCCCGGTAGCCGTTTATCCCATTCTCCGTTTATCCCGTTCTCTGTTTATCCCGTTTATCCTGTTCCCCTTTCTCCCGTTCTCCGTTTATCCTGTTCTCCCTTTATCCCGTTTATCCCGTTCTCCATTTATCCCGTTATCCCTTTCACCCCGTTCTCCCTTTCTCCCCTTTTCCGTTTATCCCCTTCTCCGTTTTATCCCCTTCACCGTTTATCCCATTCTCCCTTCATGCCGTTCTCCCTTTTTCCCATTCTCCCTTTATCCCGTTCTCCCTTTATCCCGGTCTCCCTTTATCCCGGTCTCTGTTTATCCCGGTCTCTGTTTATCCCATTCTCCCTTCATGCCGTTCTCCCTTTTTCCCATTCTCCCTTTATCCCCTTCTCCCTTTATCCCCTTCTCCCTTTATCCCCTTCTCCCTTCATCCCACCTATTTTCAACGTCACTACAGCTATGCTGTAAACTTCCTAACCCTTAAACCTAACCCCTTACCCTCGCCCTCAACAATTGCACCCTAGTATAGATATACACATTGATATATCATACATATGATTACACTTATTGATATATTCTGTTACCTAAGAATCTGTATTTCATTTTAATAAACCTATATTTTATCCTCAGGTTTGATGTGTGTCCAAGTGTTGAGAGGAAACAGCTACCAGTCTTCACCCAGGCACCTTTATCAGAGCGAATACAGTCCCAGTCCATTCAAAGAGTGAGAGAACAGCTTCGCTATCCAATCTGATGGTTCAAGACAATATAAGAAGAGACACATACTGATCCACACAGGAGAGAAACCTTGTAAGTGTTCCAAATTTGGGAAACAGTTTACAACCATAACTAGCCTCAAGGCACACATACTTTACATCCACACAGGAGAGAAACCCCATGAGTGCTTTGAATGTGGCAGACAGTTTAAAGAAGCGAGTAAGTTAAAGAGACACATGGTGAACATACAGGGGAGAGCCCGCATCAGTGCACTGCCTGTGGTAAGTCATTTTTAACTACAGGTAATCTAGAGAATCACATAATAACCCACACAGGTGAAAAACCTCATAGGTGTCCTGACTGTGGTAAAGAGTTTATACAAGCAAGCACATATGCAGATCCACAAAGCTTACACGTGTAATAACTGTGGTAAACAGTTTCCAAAGGCAGATAACTTGAAGAAACATATGGCGACCCACACAGAGGAAAAATCTTTCAAGTGTCCTTTATGTGAAAAACAGTTTAAATTGAAATGTTACATGAAGATACACATGCTGACCCACACAGGAGAGAAACCTTATACGTGCTCTGACTGTGGTAAACCGTCTACAGCAGCAGGTAGCTTAAGGAGGCACATGCTGACCCACACAGGGGAAAAGCCTTACAAGTGTTCTAAATGTGGTATACAATATACAAGGGAAAGTAGCCTAAAGACACACATGATGACCCACACTGGGGAAAAGCCTTACAAGTGTTCTAAATGTGGTAAACAATAAACAAGGCCAAGTATCTTGAAGACACACATGATGACCCACACTGGGGGGAAACCTTACATGTCATCTGAATATGAACAGGAAATAACTTCAGGAAACCTCAAGAAAGACATAGGAGAGAAGGAGTCTGAGTTAGGCTTTATCACACATGTGTCATCAGGGTGGGATGCGGTCACACACAATCACCAGGACTACTCCAGCTGTGCTACATGTGTGAGGGGCTTCCTGCACCCAGCTCACCTACACAAACACCTTGTTAAACATGTTATTATTCCCTCTTTAGGCCAAGAGAAATAAGTGTTGATAACCTACCCCTACTTGGCTGAGCAGGGCCGATCCTACTCCTCTTGATATTCTTTCAAAAAGAGTTTTTCCAGATATTTTATGACAAATTTTACCTTATTTTTGCAAAATTCATAATTTTTCATGAAAATTGTGCAAAGATTTCACAAGAATACCATAACAAGATGCAAGACATTTCCAATGCTCAAATTATTCAATCATATTCAGATTGAAAGGAACCCTATCTATTCTCTTCATCAAGTTACCTAAAACACAAAATGTATATTTTTGAGGCCTTACTGCTTTGTACACAATTTTTGTACAATCATCTTGCCATTCTTCTATATATTCTTTTACAGGACTATTGTTGATGCATATGTATATAGTTACAAGGAATCAACACTTCTCCATTGTCTCATCTGTCATCACTTAAGTGGGATGTTTTGAGCAACCAGCATATCATATATTTGTCCTATTGCAAGGCAGACTACTGTAGGGGCTAGGTTACGGGTATACTTTATGGCTGGTCCGATGGAACTCGTCGGTTCCTTTATGGTACCTGAACTGTAAAGACCCATGTATATATCGGCTGCCAGCCTACTGACCTGCTCCGAACACTATAGGGAGTTCGCCCGGCCTGTCTAGGTTATACTGAATAAACCTATATATAGCAACCTGTACACTTGATCCGAACTCTGTCAACCTTGTTCTTTACTTAATAACCTATCACCAAAATTAAGGGGAACAAAGTCTCGTTTATTACACTACCATCAATTGTGGATGGCTTTCTCAGTAACTTGAGGCAGTCATGTAAGGTACTTAATGTGTGCTGGAACGTTAAACTCAATCAATTGATCAATCAATCAATCAATTGACTGTGAACCTGATCTCCGGGGTATTGGTCTGTAACCCAAGGGCAATGTGGTAAAGGTGGAGGGGGGAGTTTAAATAGCTGGGGGTAAATACATCTTAACAAAGCTATCATTCAGAAAATAAGTGTTCATTTCCATCTTAACATATCTTGCATACCCACATTTGGAGGGCTTGGGGCTGGGGCTGAGTGGGATATGCCCCAGCCCCCATGAATGAAATACGGCAGAGAGGTATCAATGTAGCTGGCATTTGCATTTATTTTTTGATTTGAAGCCATTTAATGCAGAAAAGGCTTTTTCTTAGCCCATTGAATACGGCCTCATTGTATTCAATGGAGAGCATTGAATACGGCGCTTCCTGTAGTTAGGCATAGTAAATCTTGTATTTTAAATAATCAAAAATCCGACTTTATACATTCATATATGGTGACATTGCTGGCTTGTACATGACCTGTCCATCCTGGGTTAAGGGTGTGATGATGATGTATCTTCCATCATAAAGGGAATGAAAGGATCCAAAGAAATGATGAGATGAGTAATCAGCGGCAATGGCCTTTTTAAAGTTAGAAAGGTCTTCAATTAATGTGTATTTGGGTTTCAAACATGCCAAAATATATCAATTTTCATCATGTTTTTCCTCAAAACCTTATTTCTATGATGTGTGCAACGATGAAGGAGTGAATGACAGGCTCATTCCTACCTTGGAAGAGTTCAAAACAAATAGGAAAAAATTCCTTGCCTCTCTTAGATTGTAAAATACTCTGTGAAACTATTATAAAAAAGGTCACCTATTCACTATGCATCCCAGCCACATGGTATTTTGCCATGTTTCATCCTTTTACACCTTTACATTCCCAAAATCATCCACTTTACACTTTACATTGTTAGTTCTGTAAACTGTCTGGTACACGCCAATAGCCTGTAAATTGTGCATACAAAACGGCCCTCAGGAGCCAGGAGTATATAGGCACCGCTAATATATAAGGAGCCTAACCTGCTTTCTCCTGATTAAACATTACTTAAAAAAAAAAAAAAAAAGTCTCCTTGACAATCGATCCCAAGTCATAATAACCAGTCTATGACGGGTACAGTTGCTGTTTGATCTGAAATAACAGCACTGAGTATGTGATTCTTATGAACCCTCTCTGCACAAGCCCTGTGATATACCCACTGGACCATCGTGCTGTGTATAACCAAGGCAGATCACTGAGTATATCTAAAACACATGTAAACAGACTAGATGAAAAAGAATAGATTAGATGAAAAAGCCGTATCCATGCAGCAATACTATCCAGATTCCCAAAACTATTTTTTGATCTACTCTCACAAAGTTTCCATTTGGGTTACCGTTGTTCTCCTCAGGTGTGAATTTGTATGTTTTAGATAAAAAATAAATAGATAAATCTAAACTAGAAATCTGTAGTCCAACTGTTTTGTGTCTGGACTGAATTTATGAGCAATTATTGTTTTTTTTATCAGTTACACTTGTGACTGCACTGTTTTGCATGTAACCTGGCGCTGTACAGACAGTTTACTTTTTCTGCAGGACTCTAACAGTCTGACCAATGCCTGCCTAAACACAGACCCAGACAAACAGTACAGCAGGAAGTTAATGCTGTGATTTATATCATCCAGTTTGAAGAGGACAGCAATTATGCTGTGGGTATCAATTGGTGCTATATGTCTTAAGGTACTCCAATACCATTTGTATGATGAGCATAAATAGTTCCGGTAGAGTTGTGAGGGCAAATATAGCACACACAGTGAACATGGTCATGGTTAAAACTGCTGGATCTATCTTGGCGACTCGTCTGATGTTGGGATATGAACTTTCTGTTAGAATGTATCCCCTTTAGAGTCAGTATATTCAAAGTAGCAATAACACAACAAGGTATAATGCAGTATACAAATCCATGAAAAATTGAATGAATCACGTCAATCAGAGATCCAAATCCAATCCTGATCCTGATCCAAACGAGTTGCAAGTGTACTTTCCATCCTCCACGTCAATGTTGGAACTAAATAAAATTGGAATATCAATGACAACCATTAGAAGAAATAGCAATGAAATGGTTGTATTTTTCTCTTTGTGCAGTAAATGTGTACTTGTAGTGGCAATAAAACAGCAATGGCACGTTCCAATGATATTCACACAATTAACCAAGAGGAAACACTTTCAGAAGTATAAAAAGCAAATATAACAGTACGGCGAAGCCAAATTGATGATGAGAGAGGAATTAGGTTATATACTAGGTTTTGTATCAGAGTAATTAGCCACAAGGTTAGATTGTCAAAGATAGCCAGGACCAGCAGCAGGATCATGAAGACAGAGGTCTTTATGAGGGACCGATAAACTATCACCATGACAACAATAGTGTTCAATACAGTCCCAATTACACATATAACTAGCGTGACTATCAAGAAAGGCATAGAGGTGAAACGTCCAGGATTATGTGTAACTCCAGTTTTATTCTCAGTCCAGTTTTGTCCGAAATCAGGAACTGAAGAAAAGGTTATGTTATCCATTAGACTGAATATAGGGCGTGGATGGATGTGAAACTGTAGGTAATTTTCTACATTCCCTCAGGTTACCAATGTCCAGGAGTTGCAGTCTTTGCGAAAACTTTTTCGGCATGCAGGACAGTCGGTCCTGCAGCTCGCCAATTTTGCAGGACCGGATAGATTTCTGCAGGACCGGATACCAAAATCAAAGTTTTGCATACTATTTAGAATCAAATAGCATTTATAAAAGAAAATAATAGCAAAAACTTACTCTAGTTTGCCTAGAATATCAGAGTGCACTCTAGAACTTGTAACTTCAGTTTTAGTTGGAATATTTGAAAAATTCTCTCAGTTTTAGAAAGCCCAGAATGCAAAGGACATCAGGTCCTGCAACAGCAGTCATTCTGCCGGACCAGAGCCATTTTAGGCGGACATTGCCACTGTCCGGCAGGATTTGGCAAAGACTCAGTTGTTAATGGTCTGTTGTAGCCGACTGGAGGGTATGAAGGACCATGCCAGCAAGGGAGACGGGGAATATTGAATACATTACCTGCCAGCTGTTAAATATTATATAAGGGAGTGCTCTTTTTTAGGAAGAGGAGGAAGCACAGGTGTGAGGCCCGTAAGCCTCAAAAAGCCCTTATCCTTCAAATATTTGTGATATTAGGGCCATTTGAGATATATTGACTTGTCAGACCCCTATGTTACAAAAAGTCCTTCAGTACCAAAACCCCAATCTACCAGAAATAAAACTTAGCTTGGTGTTGTAGTGGGAATGGTATTCTGAAATTCGTTTTTTACCAATATTTTAGGGGTCTTTTGGTCTAAATTGGGTAATAACAATTTCTCAAAGTAGTAGGGGGGGCCTTATAACCGGGATTTTGCTAAACATAATGGGAAAAATGGACAGAATATAGTTTATTTAAATTACAGATAGAGATATTTTTCATTTGACTTTCACCTGCTTATTTTACTACAACTAGGTTATGTAATGAAACCGTCTGATGTTTCCCTGTTGTTAAAAAATGAGCACTTCCTAAACAGCCTGTTACACTGGCGGCACATAACTGTTGATGTGTTGTTTGCTATGGCAGTACAGGAACACTCCATTTTGTTCAAATCAAAATGTTGAAAGTCCAGTATGGTTTCCCTTTCACTCTTTTTTGTTTGTTTAAAGGGCCTGTTACACTGGTTTACTGCACAGCTTGCTGCAGGGAAACTAACACTGTCAGATGTTGCTGTAGTAAGCTGCGCAGCAAGCAGCAACTCTGTTACACTAGCGGCATCTGCCTCACAGAATGTTCTGCGGCAGGTGCCGCTAGTGTAACAGGCCCTTAGGGAGTGGTCATTTTTTAACAACAGGGGAGGGTCGGTGGATTTTCGCGCAAGGGGTTCGAATTTATTTCGGTTCCCCCCGCGGTAGGGGTCGAAATCATTTTGGTGCCCCCCTCAGGCAAGTTGAAATTTAGCAAGGCCAACTCCTTTGAGCTATAGTAACGCTCGGGCATTTTTGCTTAAAAGGGGTGCAATTTTTTTGGTCCCCCCCTCAAGAGGGGTGCAAATTTTTTTGGTCCCCCCCCTTCAAGGGGTCCAACCCCCCCATGTTGTTAAAAAATGACCACTCCCTTAAGTGTATTTCATTTATTGATTAATAATTATCTTCATTTACATACATCTCCCCTTTCAATGTTTGGCAATCTCAGTTTAAAATAGTTAAACCTAAGAATTATGTCCATTTTCCATCCCATAATGATGTTGAAATGAAAAGAAGATAAAAAGGAACGTTTTTGTTCCATTCACAGTCCACAGTGACGAAAATTCCAAATAATGGAAGGAATTTGATAAAAGTATTATAGATGGTTCAAATGATGTATAATATGTAAAGGTGTAACGCATGTACTTGGAATTAAACCCTCATAACCGTTTTAGTGCAATATGGGTGCTGAGAGTCCTTAAGGTTGTCTATTACATCATCCAATCGCTTAAAGAAGTTAACATGGTTACCACCAGGTGGTCTATACAGATTACATACTATCTTGGTTTTAAGTTGAAATTTAGCAAGGCCAACTCCTTTGAGCTATAGTAACGCTCGGGCTTTTTTGCTTAAAAGGGGTGCAATTTTTTTGGTCCCCCCCTCAAGAGGGGTGCAAATTTTTTTGGTCCCCCCCCTTCAAGGGGTCCAACCCCCCCATGTTGTTAAAAAATGACCACTCCCTTAAGTGTATTTCATTTATTGATTAATAATTATCTTCATTTACATACATCTCCCCTTTCAATGTTTGGCAAGAATCTTTTGCTTTGTTCAGAAACTCTATCCTGTTAGCTGCAGCCTGCATATCAATACGTTTCCCCAAGTTGTTGGCGTGAATAAATCACATTATGCCATTAGAAAATGTGTTTCTCTTCACCAAGCACTGAAAAAATGATGATGGAGTTTTTTAATTTAATTTTTTACTGTTTTGCCAAAGTGTATGTCCAGTAAACCAGTATGTATTTTGAGTGGTCTTATTGAGTGTAGTATTATATTTCTGGTAAACACTAATCCTTCATAGTGTAGTGGGACGCTGCTGTACTATTTCTATAGAACCAGTTTGGGTTATATTGAGTATGTGTGTTGCCGTGTATCCAGGCCGCACTCCTGTCTAGTGCCGGGTATGTGGTTACATAAGCCTGCACCTGAGGATTGGTGGAGCGCGACCTGGTAATGTGCATTGAGCCGAGACCGCCACGTGTCACCCGACGTATCTCGGGTACCGTGTCGGTCCGGATGCACCGGTGCGTGGTTACCCGGAGTTCCTCGGGAACTCAAGTGTTTAGAGTAATGGGGAGAATTACATAAGGATCAGTATATAAGACCTGAGGTTCTGCTAATCGAGGACCCAGTCTTGCTGTGCACTTCGGCCAGCTTGGCTGCTCCACAACAGAGCTTCCCCGAACTCTGTTGTACCTTTTTGGCCTAGTCCTGCGGCTGCTTCCAACTTGGTCACCCTGCGTCTTTCTCTGTTCCACCCTCTGGGGGAACTAGAGGAGATAGACGCACTGGTGAATAACTCCGGGTCCAGAACTCCCTCTGTGGAGTCTGGTCCAGATGGAGTCGACCAAGGTGGAAGAGAGCCTTGGATCTCGGGAATTATATACTAGACCGTGAGCGTATACCTCCTGTATGTTCATATGACCACTGGTGTTCAGAAGCATATTTGATTGTTACTATCCGACTGTATGATTACGAGCCGTATGTCAGAATGAATAAAATGTAATTTCTGAACAACCCATTTTCGAATCTGGAGTTTTTCATAGCCGATGCCTATTTTAGAATAGCCAACAGCTACAATTGCAAGCTTACAAATTAGAAAATAGAAACATCTGACAGACCCCTAAGATGGATTCACATATATACATTTATACCCAGGCCCATAACTATTCTTCATTGCAGGGAGGTTCTTTTTTTGATATGGTGGAAATTAACTGGATTTTTGTAATGGTGGATCTAGACTTTCCTAATATGATGGTGGAAGTTTATGTGATATTTTAAAGTGGCATAGTCCGATGGTTAGGTTTCAAAAATATTTTTTTCTAAAAATCAACCAGAATGTTCAATATGGCCATACTACATGTCCTACCTATCTTATTTAACATTATTCCCCATAATTCAGCTTAGAACTGTTAGTTTTATGCTCAATTTAAGACTTTTGGCGTGCACGCTACAATTTCCCCCATTGAAAATACACTGTAAAATATTGAACCTGGGCCACGCTGGACACTCTAAATAGATGTCATTATATTGTTCCCTATTCTCCAAACATGCTACTGTACTAACATTTGGAACACATCTAAATAGAATTTAAAATATGAAAAAAATCACGAACCCCCTTTCAGGGGCCTCATAGAGATATATACAAGAGAGTGCGAAATCTTTTCACTAATGAGTGAGTTGCTCTCCGGGGCTGCATTGCTACATGATGGTGACAAATGTCATCTTTTAGTGACATGTCATCCTTAAAGGGTTAAAGGGTTAATGAAAAGGGGAGCATAGGAGCCACACCCTTACCTGTCACTTATGGGACCTTGGATATATAATTCCATTTATCTTCACTAGAAACATGTAATGATGTAAGGAGTTGACAGCTCCTGTACTTGTCATTAACCTTTTAACCCTATAAGGGCAGCATGTTGCTAAGATATAACATTTGTCATCAAATGGCAAGAAGATCATTTATGATGTAAGGGAACACCCCAGGGGAGCCCTAATCTGAACGGGAACACCCACTGGGAAAATTGTTTGTCACCTAATTATGTCAGTTTTTCCTGTTCTCGGATAGATGAAGACTTCTGAAGGCTATTAGCTGCTAAAACTAAAGTAAGACCCCTACTAAAGGGTAGATGTGCATAAGGCCACTCCAAATGATGAGGGCGCTGTTTTCTGTCTCTCATTTGTTCTTTGCATCTCTTTTACCCCCAATTCCACCACCTTCTCCTGTTGCTAAAAAAAAGTGAGCGCTCCCTTGAAATGTTGTTTGCTCACTTTGAATTCACTTCTCTTATAGCAAATCAAAACTAGCCAAGTGATTATCATGCTCATAGATTCTACCTAGTTAGGTGTGTACTGTATGTAAATTAATTGTGATTAAACATCATGTATAATTATGTTATAGCAGCACAACAAAGACAGATAGGAGTAATACATTTTACTAACAATGTATAAACACACACTCATAACTACAGCAATTACGCCAACCTCGGTTGGATTAATTATCTAGCAGATGAGCTTCTGCCACAGGCACTTTGGTGAATATAACTTTGGGAACATACGAGTAAACCACTCCAGATTTCCAATTGCCATGCCGCTTTATTTCCCGTCAGATATACCGAGGCCAGCACAGGCAAGCGCAGATGATCTGTGTGGAGAATGAAGAGAGATAGCCTTAGCCAAAGGTAGCCCGGGAGCAGTAGCTACTGCCCTGATAAACATATTTGTACCACTTGCCATTAATGGCGTTATCATGTTAGGATACAAGAAGTATGAGTCTTGGTGTGACAATGTGAGATTGAGAACCTCTTCATATGACCTCACTGGGCAGTACTGGCCAGGAATAAATATACAATTTGTAGATTTTCTCGCCATGTTCTTAGTTTAGTTAATAGTGAAATGTGCAGTTCACTTGTTCAATCGCAGAGGTAAGTTTGATGGAAGAGGCACGTGTTCATGGTCCCAATACTACATTCCTTATGACACAGGTAGGTTCAATTTTGCCACTCTTTGGCTTTCCCAGGTCATGTGATACCTATATCCCATTGTGATTGGCTGAGAGGAAATGCAGGTCAATTAGTTTTTCCTCTTTTACTTTTAATTTGCACCATTTCTTTCTTTTTTTCCCACGCTGAGTCATTTAAAAAATGATGCCCCTCACTCGAAGAACCTCAAATGGCAATACAAAACAGCAAGGAGAAATATCTTTGCAATTGCAGAGGTAGTTAAACTGAGGTCACTTCAGGTAAAACTGAAATAATTAGGAGACAAACTCAATTCTTTATGATATAGCTGAATGGCAATTAGTGATGATTGTACCTTACTCAATGAAACCTGAACAATGACAAGTACAGCCAATTACATTAATTGAATAGAGGGTGTGGCTTCTAATCAGTTAATCAAGTTTTACCTTTACGTAAATATATCTGTGAGCAACTCAAACCAAATCAAACTAGGCCGGCCATGATACAATTGCTTGGGGACAAAAATCCTTTTTGAATTATCTATCTCGCCACCCTGATCAACATTATATTATACCCTTACAGTTACACACACTGTAAATAATAGATACTGTTTACCTACACCAACCGGCAACAAAAGTACCCAACTCTTTACAGTGTACCTGAACTGGGAACACATATGCTCAGTGCTAGTGCCATGGTGACCAGAGCCTGAAAGTGTCCACTCATTTAGAGGCAGTCCAAGGATGACCTCCTGTCTTGATTTGAGAGTCCGGGAGGTGGAGATGTTGGTGTGAGTAAGTGCTTTATACACTGGTATCCTGACCTTAGTCAGTACTGGGTCACTATAGTGATCAATCAGTAAATGTTAAACCCCCTATACGACCAGGCGGTTAGTCTTTCCATTAAGATCTGTGAGAATAAGACTAAGTTTTTCTGAGTAAAGCATTAGTCATATTTTGTTTTGCCTCTGTCAATTTCGAATATCAGTTGGTCAGCACTAAACAATGTCCCTATGGCCAACCTGGGGTAGCCACTACAGACTAAAGCCTGGAGAATTTAGATTGTCAGTGTTGGTATACCTAGAGAGTGTGTTGATGCTGAGTGGTCCTACAGTGTTGTTTCTATTAGGGGAAGAGCGTTGGACATCCCAGGTAACTCATGCAGTCCCACTGTCAATTCCCTTCTTGGTTCCAGGGTCCTGGAAGTGGAGGTAACTATGGTACCCGCAGTAGCTGTAGTAATGGCAGTATTAGCGGTAGTTGCAGCATAAGTAGTAGCATAAGTAGTAGTAGCAGTACTAGTAGTAGCAGTAGTAGTAGTAGCAGCAGCAGCAGCAGTAGTAGCAGCAGCAGTAGTAGCAGTAGTAGCAGCAGTAGCAGCAGCAGTAGCAGCAGCAGAAGTAGCAGTAGCAGTCGAAGCAGCAGCAGCAGCAGCAGTAGTAGCAGTAGCAGTAAAAGCAGTAAATGTGTTTGACAACTCGCGTCTTGGTTCTAGAGATGTAGAAGTTGAGGCTCTTTGTTCACCAGACCCCAAAGTGACAGCTTGAAAATGAACCTGCCGGGACACCGTGTTGAGGTGTCCTACACGACTCTGTGTACGCTGGTAGCAGCAGGGCAGGAAGAGCTGCTTGAAGGCATTCCTGAATGCTTTGTTCCTCCAGGCGTAGATAGCGGGATTTATCCAATAGTTGACATCAGCCAAACTAACACTGAGTTGGTGCAGGACATGGCGCCAGAACGGGGGAGACTTTGTGATGGACAGGAAGGACACACCCATGGGGGCGTACAGTAGTGTGAATACACCAAACACCAGGGCCATCATCTTGGTGATACGCAGGTTTGCATTCTGCTGCTGTTGTTGCATATGTGAAGCTACGTTCAAACTGCTTGAGTGTAGAATCTTAGCAATGGAGCCATAGATAACAAACACAGCGATATTACACAAGCCAAACCAGGTGTAGTTCACTAGAATGGATGATATGGGAAAGGTGTCTGTAAGAGTGCAAGTTCCATCTGGTGGCCATTTTGATGTAACAATGCCATATACCAGAAAGAAGGCAGCCATGATAATCCAACCTACTAGCACACACAAGATAACTCTCCTAACCTGCCATTTTGAGCTCCGGTTCAACTGTACAAGCAGGGAGTTCCTCCTCTCCATTGCGATCATGGCAAAGACCATTAATTGAGCGCACAGTGTGAAGCTCTCAGTGGCTAGACTCATGGTGCAGAGATTCCTGTTATGGGCTTGTGCAGGTAGAGTGTACATAACCAGACCGTGGAGGGTGTCGGTGAGGGCCAGGCTGACCACCAACACGCCCGCCGGGTTACGGAGGCTCTCGTACCTTACCACACAGATGAGGGTCAGCATGTTGAGCACCACAGACACAGAGGACTGGCTCATCCTGAGGTACAGAATGAAGCTGTCAAATGCTGCCCATGCCATGTTTCAATCTCCAAAAGCCTTTGTTATAAGTTCATTGTTTCTTCACCCTCTCCCAAGGACACCTAAGGGAGGTTGAGTGGACTTTTGTGTTAGCCTGTCGAAACTGCCCCCTCCTGCCTGCAAAAGAGAGATACAAACTGATCTCAACCAAATCTTTTATCTATAGCGTAAAACTTCGCGTATAAGCCTAACTCGCTTATTAGCCGCACCCCGAGTTTGGTGCAATCCTATAAGCTGCAGAGGCCATCTGAGAATTGTTAATTTGGGACTGTAATATACTATAAAAACTCTCATATAAGCCGCACCCTATATAGGCATGTTTGGTATCAAAGGAAAACTGAGTCTGATTCGCGTACAAGCCGCGGCTTGTAAACGAGGTTTTACGGTAGTAGCTCTGAATTTTCACAAAGAAGGAGTAAAATATTTTTTATTGTCTCAGCTTGTCATGCAATGATGTAGGTATTTACCAAAAGATGTAGCTGGTGCCTGTCCACTGTATGCTTCCAGAAGGTAGGTGTTTGTGTGTAGTCTCCAGGACTGATGTCTACTGGTCTCCCCCTGCACTTTATATGGCTAATAGTTGTTATTCTAGAAGATGTCCAGTATAGCAAGGGTTCTCTCTATCCTAAAGCATTAATCTCTGTATGTCTCACCGACCAGACAGTCCCCAGGCTCCTGGAAGTTATGATTAACTATAGTGGCAGCAGTAGCAGCAGCAGCAGTAGCAGCAGCAGCAGCAGCAGCAGCAGTAGAAACAATAAGTGGACTTGTAAGCTCACGTCTTGGTTCTAGAGACGTAGAATTTGAGACTCTTGGTTCACTGGACCTCAAAGTGACATTTTGAAGGTGAACAGTGTTGATTATGGCCTGGGTGAGTTGCTGTCTCTATCCTGTAGTAATCTCTATACGTCTCACCCATCCCACAGTCACCAGGTGAATGTCACATGACTAAAGGTGGGTGTCACATGACCAGCCCACGTCTGGCCCTGGTCTGTTTCTGCACTCTACAGTAAGATATCTCTGCACCTTGTTACTGTGTTATCTCTGCCCCACCTAACATGTGTTACCTCAGACCCTGACAGACCATATTTAGTGACACATTGCGGCTCCAAAAACAGGAAGCAGTAACTTTTAAAATTGGGACATAGTCAGAAAGAAAATGAAAAGTGTTTTATTGCATACTAGCTGCCACATAAAAATAAACCATGCTAATCACTCAAATTTCATCATAAGAGTACGACTGATTATCAAATATCTAATTACAACCTTGGAACATTTTATTTGGTGTAACTGAGGCTGAACCATATTCAGGGAGGACTTTGTGATTGACATAATATCAATATCAACGATTTATGATCAGTGTTGTGTGATTTGTGTGATTAAGAGACTGTTATTTTTTAACAACAAAAAACTGGTTTAATTGGGAGTGGGGGTGAAAAATCTCAACCCCTTTATTGTGAGATTGTGAAAATTTTCATCTGTTTTTTGAGCTAAAAAGACACAAGTTACTATGGAAGAAAGGGGTACAAAAGCCTGCAAGTTTCAACTCGCTGGAGCGAGGGGCGCATCCCTTACATCTAATTTTTTTGTGTTCAGTTTGTGAGATAAAGGTAGAAGATGACTAGTCTGCACCCCCCCCCCACCAGTCGTTCCCCAGCGCTACAGAATGAGAATTCCAGCTTTGTGCAGAGCCCGAGTGTGTCAGTAACAGTGTGTGAGAGCGCTTTCATTAGGCCACCCAAAAAAAAAAAAAGGTTTGTTTCAGGTCATCCGACCGACCCTATCAAAATAGGGCCGACCCTATGTTTTTTTATGCAATTTTGAAGAAATTTTTGTATTTCTCCCCTTTTTGGGTCAATTTTAGGGTCTTTGGAGAGGCTGGCTAGTACTTTCATGTTGAAAAAAAGAAAAAAAAAAGAATCCGACCTACCGACCCTACATTTTCTGCCCATATTACCTGAAACAAACCCTTTTTTTTGGGACTTACTGTGCTTTATGTATAACCTGATTGAGGTGTGACTACTCAATGGTGGCTATCAACTTTGTCATTAGGTCATTAGTGATTAACCTAACTAGTCATTTGTTAGCTCCCTATATACCCAACCATAGTAAGTAAATACTGTCAGATTAGTCAATACCGACCGACCCACTTTTAGTAGTATATTTTTTATTTCTTTTCCCGGCCTAGTATGCAGTAGTTAAATGGTTAACCTTGCTTATCCAGGTTGGTCATTTTTGCTTTTGGAGGCCCTAGTCATGTTTTGTTTTCCTCAGCACAGCTGGACTAGCATAGATGGGTCAAGGGCCATTTTAGTGAGGGTCAGGCTATGCTGGACCTTCAACAACAGTCTGGACTATCACAAAATCGCTTCAGAGTCTGGCCATGCTGGATCCTCATGCCGGAGTCTGACAGTGCTAGACTCTTGCAGGCTTAAGGTAGGGTTTCAGGGTAATTCTGCTGAACACATTTTTAGTGCATTATTTGCCACAGGTATGCTAAAGTTACATATAACATACACCAATCTAACTGCAATCGATGTGCCCTTCAAGTAAACTCCATTTTGTGTAGCGTTGCTAGGCATGGAATGAAAATTGAACAAAAACATTCTTTTTGAGCTTTTCTATCTTCAAACGGACTTATAGGATAGAAATTCAATGTGATTATAACTTCTGATGATTGGACAGGTATTTTGAAGTCATTTCCTGGGGAGCTCAAGTCATTAAGGTCAGGAGAGCTCTTCAAAGTTGCATAGTTACTAAAAAAGAGTGATTTTATTTGCTTTTTACCAAAGTATCACCATTTTTAGTAACTACGCAACTTTGAAGTGTTCCCCTGACCTTAATACTTGGAACATCAACATGATTCAAAAAAGCTCCTCAGGAAATGACTTCCCATCATCTGAAATGAAAATTTTGTTGAATTTCCATCCCAGAACTCTGTTTGAAGATTTGGAAGCTAAAAAAGAACGTTTTTTGTTCCATTTCCATGTGATGCCTAGCAACGCCTAATAAAATGGTAATTTTTTGAAGGAAACATCAATTCCAGTCAGATTTGTGTGTGTTACATATACTTTGAACAAATCTGTGGTAAATAATACACTAAAAATATGTCCAGCTGAATTACCCTGAAACCTTACCTTAAAGAGACTCTGCCCATAGTCCAGCATTGCCAGACTCTAGCATGAAAATCCAGCATGGCCAGACTCTCAAGCAATTCTGGGTGAGTAGAGGCCCTAGATGGAGGCCCAGCATAGCCTGACCCTCACTAGAATGGCACTTGACCAATCTATTATAGTCCAGCAGTGTTTGACTTTAGAATATGAGTGCTTTTGGCGACATTGGCTGACGCTGATATTTGCCTGGGTAATGATGATGATGATGAAGGTAATCAATATAAGAAATGACACAGGATCCCAGTGGGCACAGAACATTGAATCAACATTGATAAATGGTTGTCAATGTTGATTCAACGTTGGACTGAATTTTGTACCCACTGGGATGGTGGTTTAGGGGTGTTTGATATATCCAACCAACACAGGCATAACTCGGTCCCCACTTGTAACATGATCAAATAAATAACATATCAGTAATTAGGTAGCCTACAGAGACAGTACCCTGCTGTGTCCAAAAGCTTTGTGACTAGCAACGGCTTTCCAGTCAGTCCTTTCCTTCCCAGCCACTAGCGCGGGGGGTGGTAGGTTACAGCCCAACCCAGGATATGAGCCACTGGTTCCATTTTATATTTATAGCCGGATAGGCAGCACTTATCCTAACATTAATGTATGATGACTTCCCTATGACTAACCTGGAGGAGTCACTACTAACTAACCTCTAAAACCTTCAGATTATCAGTGTGGAGGCCACACCCATTGCAGTAAATGATGTGAAGGACCCCCCCCCCCAGGGGAGCGCATGCCTATCCCTGATAGCTGACATTTAATTAGCAATACCCAATGAAGGGGGGAGCTCAATTGAGAAAGGTACAATCATTACTAATTGCAGTTCACTTGTTCAATCGCAGAGGTAGGTTTGATGGAAGAGGCACGTGCTTGTGGTCCCAACACTACATTCCTTATGACACAGGTAGGTTCAATTTTGCCACTCTTTGGCTTTCCCAGGTCATGTAATACCTATATCCCATTGTGATTGGCTGAGAGGAAATACAGGTCAATTTGTTTTTCCTCTTTTACTTTTAATTTGGACCATTTCTTTCTTTTTCCCCACGCTGAGTCATTTAAAAAATGATGCCCCTCACTCGAAGAACCTCAAATGGCAATACAAAACAGCAAGGAGAAATATATTTGCAATTGCAGAGGTAGTTAAACTGAGGTCACTTCAGGTAAAACTGAAATAATTAGGAGACAAACTCAATTCTTTGTGATATAGCTGAATGGCAATTAGTGATGATTGTACCTTACTCAATGAAACCTGAACAATGACAAGTACAGCCAATTACATTAATTGAATAGAGGGTGTGGCTTCTAATCAGTTAATCAAGTTTTACCTTTACGTAAATATATCTGTGAACAACTCAAACCAAATCAAATTAGGCCGGCCATGATACAATTGCTTGGGGACAAAAATCCTTTTTGAATTATCTATCTCGCCACCCTGATCAACATTATATTATATCCTTACAGTTACACACACTGTAAATAATAGATACTGTTTACCTACACCAACCTGCAACAAAAGTACCCAACTCTTTACAGTGTACCTGAACTGGGAACACATATGCTCAGTTCTAGTGCCATGGTGACCAGAGCCTGAAAGTGTCCACTTATTTAGAGACAGTCAAAGCATGATCTCCTGTCTTGATTTGAGAGTCTGAAAGGTGGAGATGTTGGTGTGAGTAAGTGCTTTATACACTGGTATCCTGACCTTAGTCAGCACTGTATCATACACTATTCAAAAGATACTATTCAAAATTGGGACACATGTCCTGAACGTAAATAATTCATTAAAATACATGTATTATAATTATGTTTATATGTATAAGTTCATCGCCTGGAGATTCCTGTACTAAATCGAGACACAAATTTATCGAATATCATGAAAATGAATAAATTTGTTTCAAACAAAAAAAATAAATCACTATAGTGATCAATCAGTAAATGTTAAACCCCCCATACAACCAGGCAGTAGTCAGTACTGACCATCTCATCTTAGTCTTTCCATTAAGATCTATGAGAATAAGTTTTTCTGAGTAAAGCATTAGTCATATTTTGTTTTGCGGCTGTCAATTTCGAATATCAGTTGGTCAGTACTAACCAATGTCCCTATGGCTAACCTGGGGTAGCCACTACAGACTAAAGCCTGGAGAATTTAAATTGTCAGTGTTGGTATACCTAGAGAGTGTGTTGATGCTAAGTGGTCCTACAGTGTTGTTTCTTTTGTGGGAAGAGCGTTGGACATCCCAGGTAACTCATGCAGTACCACTGTCAATTCCCTTCTTGGTTCCAGGGTCCTGGAAGTGGAGGTAACTATGGTACCCGCAGTAGCTGTAGTAGTGGCAGTATTAGCGGTAGTTGCAGCATAAGTAGTAGCAGAAGTAGTAGTAGCAGTACTAGTAGTAGCAGTAATAGTAGTAGCAGCAGCAGCAGCAGTAGTAGCAGCAGCAGTAGTAGCAGTAGCAGCAGCAGTAGCAGCAGCAGTAGCAGCAGCAGGAGTAGCAGCAGCAGCACCAGCAGCAGCAGGAGTAGCATCAGTAGTAGCAACAGCAGTAGCAGCAGCAGCAGCAGCAGTAGTAGTAGCAGTAGCAGCAGCAGTACCAGTAGCAGCAGTAGCAGCAGCAGCAGTAAAAGCAGTAAATGTGTTTGACAACTCGCGTCTTGGTTCTAGAGATGTAGAAGTTGAGGCTCTTTGTTCACCAGACCCCGTAGTGACAGCTTGAAGGTGAACCTGCCGGGACACAGTGTTAAGGTGTCCTACACTGCTCTGTGTACGCTGGTAGCAGCAGGGCAGGAAGAGCCGCTTGAAGGCGTTCCTGAATGCTTTGTTCCTCCAGGTGTATATAGCGGGATTTATCCAATAGTTGACATCAGCCAAACTAACACTGAGTTGGTGCAGGGCATGGCGCCAGAACGGGGGAGACTTTGTGATGGACAGAAAGGACACACCCATGGGGGCGTACAGTAGTGTGAATACACCAAACACCAGGGCCATCATCTTGGTGATACGCAGGTTTGCATTCTGCTGCTGTTGTTGCGAATGTGAAGCTACGTTGAAACTGCTTGAGTGTAGAATCTTAGCAATGGAGCCATAGATAACAAACACAGTGATGTTACACAAGCCAAACCAGGTGTAGTTCACTAGAATGGATGATATGGGAAAGGTGTCTGAAAGAGTGCAAGTTCCATCTGGTGGCCATTTTGATGTAACAACGCTGTATACCAGAAAGAAGGCAGCCATGATAATCCAACCTACAAGCACACACAAGATAACTCTCCTAACCTGCCATTTTGAGCTCCGGTTCAACTGTACAAGCAGGGAGTTCCTCCTCTCCATTGCAATCATGGCAAAGACCATTAATTGGGCACACAGTGTGAAGCTCTCAGTGGCTAGACTGATGGTGCAGAGATTCCTGTCATGGGCTCGTGCAGGTAGAGTGTACATAACCAGACCGTGGAGGGTGTCGGTGAGGGCCAGGCTGACTACCAACACGCCCGCCGGGTTACGGAGGCTCTCGTACCTCACCACACAGATGAGGGTCAGCACGTTGAGGACCACAGACACAGAGGACTGGCTCATCCTGAGGTACAGAATGAAGCTGTCAAATGCTGCCCATGCCATGTTTCAATCTCAAAAAACCTTTGTTATAAGTTCATTGTTTCTTCACCCTCTCCCAAGGACACCTAAGGGAGGTTGAGTGGACTTTTGTGTTAGCCTGTTGAAACTGCCCCCTCCTGCCTGCAAAAGAGAGATACAAACTGATCTCAACCAAGTCTTTTATCTATGGCGTAAAACCTCACGTATAAGCCTAACTCGCATATAAACCGCATCCCGAGTTTGGTGCGATCCTATAAGCTGCAGAGGCCATCTGAGAATTGTTAATTTGGTACTGTAATATACTTATAAAAACTCGCGTATAAGCCGCACCCTATATAGGCATGTTTGGTATCAAAGGAAAACTGAGTCTGATTCGCGTACAAGCCGCGGCTTGTAAACGAGGCTTTACAGTAGTAGCTCTGAATTTTCACAAAGAAGGAGTTAGATATTGTCATGCAATGATGTAGGTATTTACCAAAAGATGTAGCTGGTGCCTGTCCACGGTATGCTTCCAGAAGGTAGGTGTTTGTGTGTAGTCTCCAGGACTGATGTCTGCTGCACTATATGTGTCTATTAGGTGTTATTCTAGAGGATGTCCAGTATAGCAAGGGTTCTCTCTATCCTAAAGCATTACTCTCTGTACATCTCACCCACTGGACAGTCCCCAGGCTCTTGGAAGCTATAATTAACTATAGTGGCAGCAGCAGCAGCAGCAGCAGCAGCAGAAACAATAAGTGTACTTGTAAGCTCACGTCTTGGTTCTAGAGATGTAGAATTTGAGACTTTTGGTTCACTGGACCCCAAAGTGACATTTTGAAGGTGAACAGTGTTGATTATGGCCTGGGTGAGTTACTGTCTCTATCCTGTGTTAATCTCTATACGTCTCACCCATCCCACAGTCACCAGGTGAATGTCACATGACTACAGGTGGGTGTCACATGACCAACCCACGTTTGGTCCTGGTCTGTTTCTGCACTCTACAGCAAGATATCTCTGCACCTTGTTACTGTGTTACCAGTATCTCTGCCCCACCTAACATGTTTTACCTCAGACCCTGACAGACCATATTTAATTGCACATTGTGGCTCCAAAAACAGAAAGCAGTAATTCTTAAAACTGGGACATAGTCAGAAACAAAATGAAAAGTGTTTTATTGCATACTAGCTGCCACATAGAAATAAACCATGCAAATCACTCAAATTTCATCATAAGAGTACACCTGATTATCAAATATCTAATTACAACCTTGGAACTTTTGTTTTTGGTGTAACTGAGGCTTAACCATACTCAAGGAGGACTTTGTGATTGACATAATATCATTATCAACGATTTATGATCAGTGTTGTGTGATTTGTGTGATTAAGAGACTGATATTTTTTAACAACAAAAAAATGGTTTAATTGGGAGTGTGGGTGAAAAATCTCAACCCCTTTATTGTGAGATTGTGAAAACTTTCATCTGTTTTTTGAGCTAAAAAGACACAAGTTTAATACTATGAAAGAAAGGGGTACAAAAGCTTGCAAGTTTCAACTTGCTGGAGCGGGGGGCGGGGTGAAAAAACTTTGTGCATCCCTTATATCTAATTTTTTGTGTTCAGTTTGTGAGATAAAGGTAGAAGATGACTAGTCTGCACCCCCGCCCCAGTCGTTCCCCAGCGCTACAGAATGAGAATTCCAGCTTTGTGCAGAGCCCGAGTGTGTCAGTAACAGTGTGGGAGAGCGCTTTCATTAGGCCCCCAAAAAAAAGGTTTGTTTCAGGTCATCCGACCGACCCTATCAAAACAGGGCCGACCCGATGTTTTTTTATGCAATTGTAGGGGCTAGGGTTATACGGGGTTGTTATATGACGAGTGCTGTTGGATGCTGTGTTGCGAGCTCAGTCCGAACCCTTCAGTCCGACGGTAGGTGGCGACACCTACCCCGGGCTTGGGGTATGGACAGAGGTCGCTATAGGCTTCCGGTCTGCGTGTGCGCACGCAGGCTGGCTGCCTATATATACCCGGCATCTGACGGTACTCGTCGGTTACTCTGAGCCACGCTGGCAGAGGAGACCCTGTGATCATATCGGCTGCTTAGCCTACTGACCCGTTCCGAACTCTATAGGGAGTTCGCACACTTAGTGACTGCTTGTCTAGGTTTTCTGAATAAACCTGATATTGCAACCTGTAACACTTGATCCGAACTGTGTCGACTTTGTTCTTTAATTGATACTCTACCAATATCATAAAGATACAAAGTATCGTTTATTACACTGGTGCCGTGACCAGTTCTGAGTGAAACGCAGGTTAGCCTGTGCAGTAGCACAGACCTCGGGCTCTGGACGGAGCAGCGAGGTCTCCTGATGAGGCAGCAGCCTTGTCACCGGAGGGGCTAGATGCCAGTTATGAGGCAGATACCCACAGTAGGGCGAATGTTCCATCCGGAACAGACGCAGCACGAGGACCCAGGGGTCCTACCATAATGAGCCGCTCATTAGAAGAAATGAACTTGTCCTTGTTCAACGTTGGTGGGTCAAGGTCAGCCGCGCCGACTCCGAGGAGGTTTACCCTGTTGGAGGAGCGTCGCTTTGACGACATGAGAGAGGCCCGAGTGCAGGAACGTGTACAGATGGCTCAAATGGAATTGTTGACCATTCAGAAGCAATCCAATGAATGGAAAAGCAGTCTGATTGCATTGGAAGGTGCAGTCACACACCGAGCTTCCAAAATCAAGGAAAAGGACGCAAGGCTGTCTACCTTGTTGGAGGAGAATGAAAAACTGGTACAGTCCCTCAGCAGAGTCCGTTCGGAATACGATCAGAAAGAAGCGGACCTACGAGGGATCCGGTCCGAGTTTGCCGAGGCAAACACGGAGCTGAACCAGATTTGCGCAGCCCGAGACGCTGTAATCCATGAAGCAGAAGGGGCCCGATCAGCCATTGTTCGGGACACAGAGGACTTACAGGAGGTCCGCCGAAGTCTAGTGACGGAGTGCGACATTCTGAAAGCAAAAAGAACTGCTTTACAGCAGTTTTTATCAGAGACGCGAGAAAGTATGCAAGACAGCAGTACCTCATTCGCATCTGCGGACAATGGTAGTCCGGAAGGCCTCCATTACATGAGCTTTACAGACACTCCCAATCAGCCTATGGGACGTGGAGTAACCATTGAACCTGCCTTGTCAACCTCGACACCGGGACGACCACTCCGAGTGGGACGATCCAGGGGCAGAGGCAGGGGAAGTGATTCCTCACCGAGGGTAGGGATCAGTGGTATTCGTCCGATACCAAGGCAGGTATTTGCAGCCCCGACCGGTCTAGCCTCAGTAGGCAGGGGAAGACCATTGTCGGAGTTGGTTCGGAGTCCACGATCGCAGTTGAGAGTGGACGAGCAAGAACTAGACGCGGTACGCTTGAAGAAAGCGGCCGAACAGGATAAGGCGGCGAAAACCGACCTGACTCCTTCAAGTTTGTTGCAATGGCGAGAATGCCAAGCAAACATATTGTTCCAGGAACAGAAAAACTTGGAAATGGAAAGGCGAGACGTGTATCGCAAACAGCAGGCTGCTTTAGAGCAGCAACAGAAACGAATGAAGGAGAACGCTGCTCTCGCAGAGGAGTTAGCGGAACAGGAAGCGGCGGTTCTGAGGGCTCGAAAGGAAGGGCTCCGAGCCGCCGGAGAGGCTGCTAAAGCTAAACTGGAAAAAGCTCAGCAGGAGGAGGAGGCTGAGAAGCAGGCCAAGGAATTGGAAAAAGAGAAGTCAGAGCATCAACGATTGCTTGCTCTGGCCCAGCAGTGTCAGTATATGACTGATCAGGAGAAGAATTGGTGGTTCGGACAAGGCGTGGACCCCACTACGGACATAGTGTCGTATGGGACCTACCAGGCTTTTCTGGACAGACAGAATAGCGTGCCAGCCATGGGCGCTACCCCGGGGGCGACTCCTGGTACGAAGAGTCCGAAGAAGGCTCCCAGAAGAACAATGCTGAGTACAGAATTGCAAGAATTGTACGATACGAATCCCGCAATTGCGGGGATCGGATTGCACAATGTAGGTGCGGAAAAGGACGCGTCAGCATCCATTTCTAA
The DNA here is from genome assembly GCA_947462335.1 of Harmothoe impar. Classification (NCBI taxonomy): domain Eukaryota; kingdom Metazoa; phylum Annelida; class Polychaeta; order Phyllodocida; family Polynoidae; genus Harmothoe; species Harmothoe impar. The sequence goes on along the minus strand of OX381719.1, from coordinate 60,076,845 downwards.
ATGTCTGGCGATAACCTCTAAAATTAGAGGTTCGTCCAATGCTGCTAGACGCATAGCTAGCGAGCCATTTCCCTACTGGCAGAAGAATTCTTGGGAAGATTGGTTGGGTGCCACCGTTGAGGATATAAACCTCAGCGGGTGGGACCAACAGGATGCAATCCCGTACGTTTGTAAGGGATTACGCATGGGAGATGGTCTCATGGCAGTTGAGCAGTGGAAAGAGGAATGCGGACCCCGCGGAACTTTCAAACAGCTCGTTGAAATCGGAACCATCCTGTACGGAGATTCCGCTCGGATCGATCCGATGGTCGCTTTTAAGAAGCGTGTGCAGGGCAAGAACGAAGCTCCGAGGGTTTTCGGACTTGCATTGATGAGACTCCTGAAGAAGGTACACCCTGCTTCAGGAATCCATGATGCCTTATTTTCTAAGGAATTGTTCTCTCAGTTCGTTGCCGGACTGAGAGACCCAGACATACAACAAACGGTGTATGACACGTGGAGAGCAGATACGTCACTAGATGACCTTTTTAAGGCCATCGACATACATGCTCTCAAAAAGTCACTGTTAGGGGACCGGATGCCTACCCGGGCCTCGGCCATTATAGAATGTTCTCCGGAACAGTCTGATGGTTCGGGCAGTGATGAGGAGGGGGCGATAGCTTCAGCGGCTCAGTTCAAGAGGAATGGAAATTCCTCTAAACCGCCGTGGAAGAGTAAGAAGCCGGAAGGGGGTGGGAACCCCCCTCCAAAAAGGGAGTCATCAGAGCCGAAGGCTCCGGTGATGGACGCAGCGTTTTTCACAGCGCTGTTTGAGAAGATGACGACTTCCATTCAGGGGGCTACACAGCCTAACAGAAGGAAGATCAATCGGAGGACCGCTAAGTGCTATAGGTGCTTAGAGATCGGTCACTTTGCTGCGGAGTGTACAGCTCCGAGTCCGAAAGTTCCCGGAAAGGAGGGAAACTAGAGGGGGTAGTCCGAGAAGGCGAGCGGACAACCCCTGGAGATGAAGTACGCCAACATACCAGAGAGGTAGAGCCTAGTGAAATTCAGAAGACAGGAAGGGAATCAGGGGTGGCTTCGAGCTTGAGGGGCTCGGATGCCGGCCTGATTAACATTCCAGTCCATCAGTTGCCCGGCAATGAGGCAGGGAGGCCCATTACGGATAGGAACGAGGAAGTTGCGGCTGTCACAGACACCGTGTGGGTAGGGAGTACCCAGCTTTCCCCGGATCATCCATGTTTCGACCATTTGAAGAAACATGGCCTTGATCTGGCTGCTCCGAAGGATTTCAAACGCTTCACTGTAAACCCGTCTCCGCTGGGGGGGAGGCGGTGGTATGTGTCTGTTACTGTGGCCGGTAGGGCGGGCGAATTTTTAGTAGATACGGGAGCTAGCCACTCCTTTATCTCCTCCAAATTCTATGCTCTTATGCCGGACAGTCGTGATAACTTCAAAACGAGGGTAAACGCCTGTTCAGCCGATGGGTCAAGTATGCAGACGTATGGGCGCGCGTTCATACCGGTCCGAATTGGAGGGAAGGAGTATGTGGCTTCTCCCACCATTGCGGACATTGCAGACGACGGTATACTGGGGCTGGATTTCTCGGCGTTGTATGACGCGGTCCTGAATCCTGGTACAGGGGTACTCCGAATAGAGCACCCGTACCGTGCGGTGGAGCAATGTGTGCTCCGACAAGTATCGACAGTGGCAACGGTGGTCCAAACTGTTAAGATTCCTCCCGGACAGACGTGTGACGTGCTGGTCCGAAGCAAGGGGCTTAGGAGAGAGGAAGAAGCAGTTGTGGAACCGGATGTGGCCATGTTGGGAAGCATCGGTCTGACAGGCATGGATACCCTGGTGGGGGATGGTGCTTGGACCGTAGTGCCGGTTTCCAACCCCGGGTTGGAACCACAGTATCTTAAGAAAGATACAGTGTTGGGGAAGGTGTTCACCAGTGAGGCCGTAGTGTCCGCTGGACAGGTGAGCATGAAGGGTGACCCTTCTCCGACCACTTTGAGTGAGGGACTCGAGAAAATGATATCCGAAACGGATCTGACGGATCGGATGGATCTCGACTCTCTAAGGAGGCTGGTAGTGAAGTATCAGGATGCATGGCAAGTGGAGGGGGAGCCGTTAGGCCGAACCGACAAAGTGTTGCATTCTATCAATACTGGAGATGCACAGCCTTTCAAAATGCCTTACCGACGTTTGCCGTTGGGTAAGAAAGCTGTTGTTGAAGAACAAGTGAAAACCATGCTGGAACAGAAGGTGATAGTGCCTAGCACTAGTCCCTGGTCCAGTCCGGTTCAGATGGTTACTAAAAAGGATGGGTCTATACGATTTTGTATCGATTATAGGCGCCTGAATGGAGTAACCAAGAAAAATGCATATCCTCTCCCCCGAATTGATGAGACTCTGGACTCGTTGGGTGGGAACCAATGGTTCTGCACCCTTGATCTGCAGTCCGGCTATTGGCAGATCGGGATGAAGGAGGAGGATAAAGAGAAAACGGCTTTTACGAGTCACATTGGACTGTATCAGTTTGAACTGATGCCTTTCGGGTTATGCAACGCCCCGGCCACATTTGAAGCTATGATGGAAACTCTGTTGAGTGATCTATTGTGGCGCAAGTGCTTGGTATACTTGGATGATGTCATTGTTTTCGGCAAGACGTTTGAAGAGTGTGCGTTGAACCTCGGAGAGGTGTTGGAACGAATTCGGTCCAATGGCTTGACATTAAAGCCAAAGAAGTGTGAACTTTTTCGGAAGTCCATGGTCTATTTGGGCCGGATCATCTCCACCGAGGGTGTGCAGGCTGATCCGACTAAACTGGAGACTGTGGAGACTTGGGAAGTTCCAAAAGGACCAAAGGATATCAGATCCTTTCTAGGGTTCTGTTCCTATTACAGGGACTTCATCCCCGGGTTCTCTAGGGTGTCTCAGCCACTACAACGGTTGAGTCATTGGACTCCGGGGAGGAAAAAGGAACCCTTCCCATGGGGGATGGAACAGAATGAAGCCTTCAAAGAGATTAAGGCGTTGTTCCGGACCACCCCGGTGCTGAGATACCCTACGGAGAAGGGGCATTTCATCCTTGACACTGATGCGAGCAATGAGAGCATCGGGGCCGCATTGTCCCAAATCCAGGACGGAGTAGAGGTCCCGTTGGCGTTCGCTAGTAACAGTATGAACAAGGCACAGAGAAATTATTGTACTACCAAGCGAGAGTTGCTCGCAGTGGTGGTATACACGAAGAAGTTTCGGCACTTCTTATATGGAGGGAATTTCACACTTCGCACTGATCATTCGGCCCTCAGGTGGCTCCTTAACTTTAAGGATGCGGAGGGAATGATTGGTCGATGGTTGAATCACCTCAGCGAGTTCGGACTGGAGAACTCTCATATCCAGCACCGAGCGGGCACGAAGCATATTAATGCTGACTGCCTAAGTAGACGTCCGGTACGCCGTTGTGTGCGTCCGGAATGTGGGGATTGTGGTGCTCACAATGCTGTGGTAGCGAGTGTGCGTTTGCCTTATGATGGGTTGTTGCAAAACCTGTTGGATTGGTCCACCGACACTATAAGGACGTACCAGATGGCCGATCCTACCATAGCACGACTGAGGGAGCTTGTCCCTACTGGGGTCTGTCCAGTGAGACCCGAAATATCGCTGGAAAACCGTGAAATGCGACGTTTCTTGGCACAGTTCCATGAACTGGAGGTCCGAGACTCGTTGTTGTGCAGGTGGAAGACTTGTCCCGGAAAGCGGAGGGTATTACAAATGGTAATCCCTGCTGCTATGAGGAAAGACATCCTGTACTACTGCCACGGCCATTCCACTAGTGGGCATTTCGGAAAGAAACGCTCTTTGGAACGGCTGAGTCGGAGATATTACTGGCCCGGAATGTCTGGCGACCTTTTCAGGTGGATCGAGACATGTCCGGCATGTTGTTTAGGCAAACCTGGTCCTGGATTAGGAAAATTGCCACTGCAGCAGGAATTATTCGGGGTGAGATTTGCTCGAATAGCCGTGGATATTATCAGTGGAGTGAAACCCACTCCTAAGGGTAATACGTGTATGATGGTGGTCTCGGACTACTATACAAAATACACCCGAGTGTACCCACTAGAGGATCATACTGCTGCTACTTGTGCGGAAGCACTAGTAAAGGGGTGGATCCTCCATCTGGGGGCTCCCTTGATGTTACATAGCGATCAAGGGAGAGAATTTGAGTCCAAACTTTGGGCAGCTATGTGTCATCAGTTGGCTATATGCAAAACTCGGACCAATCCGTACCGACCACAGTCCGACGGGCAGGTGGAGCGGTTCAATCGGACCTTGATCCAGGTTTTGAAGCCATTAGTGAACTCCCATATGGATGATTGGGATGATCAGTGCGAATTTGTGGTACATGCGTATAACAATACGGTCCACACTTCGACAAATTGCACACCAAACCTCTTGGTGTTCGGAGAGGACTTGATCATGCCGGCGGATTTAGTATTAGGGGTGGTAGGGATCAGTCCGGAAGCACCATGTACGGTGCTATTTGTGGAATCTCTACGAGAGAGGTTCAAATTTGCCTACGAAACAGTTAGGGCTCATTTGCTCAAAGCTGCGAATTGGCAGAAGGTAGGTTATGACACCGGATTGAAGTTGCAACGCTTCGTAGTGGGGGATAGAGTGATCCGCCTACACGAACCGCTCTGCAACGTCAAGCTGGCGAATAACTGGGATGGACAACACACCGTGGTTAAATGTATCAGTCAGACGACTGTGTTGATTCAGTCCGAAGCAGGGCGCATCCGGACGAGCCATGTGGCTCGGTTGCGTGCTTGGGCTGGAAGGGAGCTCACCCCGGAAACGGAGGTGGAAAAGGGAACTTCGGAGGCTAAATTTGTACCTTTGGAAGGGGTGTCAGCGGATACCCCTAAGAGAGTGGTACGAAAGAAGCCCCAGAAGACCGTGAAAAAGAAAGTCTTGACAGGCGAAGGAAGAAGGGCACGGAAAACTAAAATCAAGGCTGGAGTTTTAGTTAAGAACGAGAGTCCTTCGGCCAGGTTACGAGAGGTGGACGGGAAACCCGTTCGGCGAAGCCCAAGGCTGGTGGCCAGAGGGGCGGTAACCTAGCTTGTTTACACAACGAGTGTGGTGTCCTGTGTTGTTTTATATGTTATATGTGTGCTACCAACAGGGGCGCTCAGAGTCAAATAGAAAAGAATGTTGGAGTGCTCCCGAGGGTGGTGGACGGATAATCCGGTGGGGTAATCTTCGATTTCCCATATTAATCCACTAATACTCCTGACGAACTCTTTATTCGAAGTATATTTTGACTTTTGCGAGCCGCCTACGTGGCAGTGTGATCCCCCGAGCCCGAGCTGCGGGCGGGAAAGGTCGTGACCTGATTAAGCGATAATTGGGTCACACCGGGTAACGGGATCGCGTCCAATCACGCGAGACGCTGCGCATGCGCTTTGTTTTAAAAACAAAAGCGAGGGAAACGCCATATTGATTTTGGGGCTCTCCCGGATCAATCGTGCGTGTGTCGGCAGCGGAGAGGTCGGTGTTTTTGGGCAGCTAGAGGAGTAGAAGAGGCATAAAAAGAGTAGGAACTGTGAGTACTCTTTCCTGGTCCGTCTAAGACAAAGAGGGAGACGGGGAACTAAGTGTTTTCCCCGTCAAACTCCCGTCGCAAGACACTTGAAGAAGTGAGGATGGCTGAGCAGCAGCTCCGCCAGTCCGAACTCTCCGGTCACTCCGAGGTGGCGTCCGCCACCGAGGAGCACATGGATGCTCAGAGCCCCAGTGGTGATGAGCTTAGCCAGACTCTGTCGGAACTACGTGTGGATCCGATCGTGTCACCGATTCGGAAGTCTCCGTCACCCGAGGGCAGCGAGGACTCCGGAATGTTGCGAGGGATCGCCTACAGTGCAGTAGAGTCGAACCCCTCCGAGTCGACTGGACATCTCTCTCGGATGTGCAGTCTGAGCATTTCGCCCAGCCTCAAGAAGACAGTTACACGGAAACTGTCTATGGGAGGCGACAGCGACTCCGACACTTCACGTCCGAGGACGCGCGGTGGTAAGGGTGCTACCCGAGATCGGTCCCGGTCGGCCGATGGTAAGGTTAGTACCAAGGCTCTTAAACACGTAGGTGTTGGAAAGAAGCCTCCGGGAAAGGACGAGCCTAAAAAGCCCGATCCGAAGAAGCCTAGTACCCAGGGTACTAAGAAAGCGGATCCGAAGGTTGCCACTGCCACGGTAACCAAGGATCCGAAGACGGTCACTCCCAAGGCTCCGACTCCAAAGGTGCCAAAAGATCAAAAGAAAACTGATCCGAAGCCAGCGGCTAAGGACCAGAAGAAGAAGGGACAGACGTCCGGCAGCACTCAGGCTGTCAAGACTCCGGGCCCTACCAAGTCAAACATCCCGATCCCTAGCAAGGAAAAGGATACCAGTAAAGCAGCTGGAACGTCAGCTGCTCCGACATCAGCCGTGGATGTGTTGTCCTTCTCGCGAGAGTTGGACAACAGCTCTGCAGTGGCCGCTACGGCCGCAGCCATGACTGGTACGTCCGGGCACGGGGGAGCTCGTCCGAAAACGACAACTCACCCAACTGAAACTAGGACCGAGGAGACTATGGATACATCATCCGCAGCTCATACGGTCAAAGTTGTGCAGGAGGTGCTGTCCGGCATCACCTTCCAGCTACCGGCTCCAGTGGAGCCAAGAAGAGAAGTACCCGTTCGGGTGGAGAGGCCTCCTCCAGGAGCAACCCCCGTCCGAGTGGAGACTCCTCACCAGCCTGCCGAGCCCCGTCTGGAGCCATCCCATATGGATACTTCAGATGAGGCCGGTAAACTGGACCAAGCTGCAGGCGGTGGTTCAGGTGGATCGGGGGTACCGATAATCCCCCCAGTCCAACATGAAGTATGGGATAAAGAGGACGCCGACGTCCCATCCCTGCTACGAGGAGCCATCATCGCACAGATGAGCAAGGAGGAGATCAGGTCGTTTGACTTGGTCCAGATGAGAACCTTCCGGGGCCTGGACATTCTGTCCGACCGGTTTCCGACCTGGTTCCCGGCCTACGTGACGGCTGCAATGCAAGGCCTCAGTGAATCGGCGGCTACAGCTCGCTTGGTTGCTGAGACAGAAGGACGCCCCGAACTTATCGCGGCCCTTGAATACGAGATGCTACTCGCAGACGAATTCAAGGTCGTGCATAATAGGAGGGAGAAAAGGCGACAGCTGACGCCCGCCATGAGGCTGGCCCGGAACATGGAGAAAAAGACTAACGAGTCTATTCTTAATGATACTCTGGAGGAAGAGATTGTCCAACAGAGCACAGCTGCGACTAGGACTGCTGACACTAGTCGGATGGAGAAGGCCAGTCGTAGGCATCAATACCTACGGGAGACCATCCGGTTGACATCTCTGAATGCGGGTCAATCCCCTGAAGAGGTAGATGAAGTTCTGAAGGGATTGGACAAGAACACAATCCCGGACAACGAACTGCAGGAATTGGTCCGGACTGCACTCCGAGCCAATGCCGCTAGTGGGTTTCAGTTCTTTAAACCCATGTGTGTAAATGACTGTGTTAAAGATAAGCGGTCATCAAAGCTTCCGGAGGAAGTGGGTCCTGACGGTCTCTCTGACGACGAAGAATGGATCAAACCTGATCCTCTAGACAAGTCGGTACAGCTGTACCACTTCGAATTGCTGGAGAAGGTCCGAACTGGTAGCACCAAATACCATTCGCTCCTTCAGAAGACAAAGTTGGCATGGGCAATGTCTAGATGGCATTCATTTAGTAAGTGCCCATTCAAAGCTTGTCGAGACATCGATGAGACCCTGGAGAAACCCCGAACTTGGCCTACCAAGGTTCGGTATGCAAGGCATGTTACCCGCCATCATGTACGTCATTTCATGCGATATGACTGCCTGAGTGTGGGTTCGAAGGGCAGCAAGGGTTGTCCGAATGGTGGTCTGTTCTACACCAGAGCAGACATTATTCGACACCTTGCTAAACAGCATGGCTTGGCCCTGGAGACGGCAGCGGAACGCATTCAGACCGCTCACGCAGAAGTCTACTCCCATTTTGGGACCCTAGTAGACAAGAATGACAACCTCGAGGTGGATTTTGGCACCAACGAGAAAGGGAAGGTGCGGGTCTTCTACAAAGTAAACCCGGATCGCACGTATCTCCATATTCCGGAGGGCGAACTCTACGATGAATTCGAAGAGTACCAGCAGCGTACCAGTACGCGGAAGCGGCGAGCTCCGAAACGACCCAACGGGTCCTCAGAGCCCACCGACCCGAAGAAACAGAAAACGGATGAAAGGCAATCCGTTATGGAGAAGGCAGATCCGGGGTACAAAGGACCGGCATTTACCTCTCGCACGACCGACTGGAAGTCGGGCCCCCAGGGCAGGCCACCTCGGCCTAGTCCGGAGGATCCGAACTCCAGTACGGGGGGGTCGTTCGTTGACGAATTCCCCAATCTGGATTTGGTTCCGGGAGGGGAGTCACAGACTCTCACCCAGACCGGGAAGGACAAGGCTTCGGTGAAGCAAAAGCCGAAGCCAACACAGACTCCGGATCCCCCACAGGAGACTCCGGAGGAGGGGCACTTAGTCTTGCGACTAAGGGGCCCTCCCACGTTTCCTCCCGCCGACTTCAAGTCCTACGAAGCCGGACAGGAGGCCTTCGACCGGTGGCAGGATAACTTCCACCGATTGCTTACTGGCCTAAGTCAGGAGGTGGCGATGTTGTCCCTGGACACGGTGCATCATCTCCACCGGAGTGAAGTCGCTACTCAGAAAGCAGCGGCCATGGAGTCGGTTCAGGAGGAGCGTGAAAATGCTCGGACTGAACGAGTTGCTGCTAAATCCGAAAGGAAAAAGCAGAAGCTGGCAGTCAAGAACGCCGAGGAGAAACTGGACCACGAACGTCGAAGGTTCAGAGACTGTTTCGCGCACGAGATGCACGAATGGGATGGGACTCGGGCTCAAATCGAGCTCTGGCTCCAGGAGCTGACTCTGGCGGAAGCTGAGTCAGACTCTGAGGATGAGGAGGCTGCGGCCAAGTCGAGCCCTAAAGACGACTCGGAGTCCGGATAGGATTATCCTATCTTAGGATCCGATCAAGAAGAAGGGGGGGGGTATTTTAAGTATACCACCCCTACAGGCTAAAAACACCCTGCTATAGGGTGTACAAGTATCCGGACGAAAAGAAGCGGCAGGCTGGCTACGCAAGGAGGCAGTCTGCCAGGCAGAACGGACGGAGGAGGACGAGGAGATCCGGAGAGAGATCAAAGCTCGGGACAGGAGTACGCTACCACCATGGATCCGATACGAGATTTTTTTTTATATAAACTATATATATCAGGACCGAGTGCTCCTAATTATAAGTCCGAAGATCGCCTGGAGGCAGGACTTGGAATTTTTTTAATACTACTATAAGCTCCCGAGCATGAGCTATGAACTTTCTCGTTCCGTTGAGTAGGAGCTGAATGAAGTAGGTTCTGAAAGCCGGGCGGAATGCAACATCATCAACAGAGGATCCGGATCTTCGCTATAAAATCACGTATGATGTCTTTTTGTAATAATACTTTAATATGTTTCTAAAACCTTAAAAGAAGTGATAGTGTTTATCACTTATAAGTATTATTCATTACGAGTGTAATTAGCTCGGGGTCCTGAAGGGACGAAATTTTTTTACTGTGATATTGTACTTTTTCAAGTGTTGTGTATACTATATGTATAGATTAACTCCATCTATCCTAGGGAATGGGGCGTAATTTTAATTACGGTCTATATATGTAGATATGTGTGTAATTAATACCTTTTTGTGTTCAACAGTAACGTCATATTGTTTGTAAGGTATAACTTTAATAAACCCCTAAGGTGGTATTTATAAGATAATGCCAGTCCGAAGTGTTTTCGGACTATAACCTTAATTATTTACCTCCCGGTTATTATCTGGTAGGGGGTAGTGTAGGGGCTAGGGTTATACGGGGTTGTTATATGACGAGTGCTGTTGGATGCTGTGTTGCGAGCTCAGTCCGAACCCTTCAGTCCGACGGTAGGTGGCGACACCTACCCCGGGCTTGGGGTATGGACAGAGGTCGCTATAGGCTTCCGGTCTGCGTGTGCGCACGCAGGCTGGCTGCCTATATATACCCGGCATCTGACGGTACTCGTCGGTTACTCTGAGCCACGCTGGCAGAGGAGACCCTGTGATCATATCGGCTGCTTAGCCTACTGACCCGTTCCGAACTCTATAGGGAGTTCGCACACTTAGTGACTGCTTGTCTAGGTTTTCTGAATAAACCTGATATTGCAACCTGTAACACTTGATCCGAACTGTGTCGACTTTGTTCTTTAATTGATACTCTACCAATATCATAAAGATACAAAGTATCGTTTATTACACAATTTTGAAGAAATTTCTGTATTTCTACCCTTTTTGGGTCAATTTTAGGGTCTTTGGAGAGGCTGGCTAGTACTTTCATGTTAAACAAAAAACTTTTTTTTGGCCTTACTGTGCTTTAAGTTTAACCTGATTGAGGTGTGACTACTCAATGGTGGCTAACAACTTTGTCATTAGTGATTAACCTAACTAGTCATTTGTTGGCTCCCTATATACCTAACCATAGTAAGTAAATACTGTCAGATTAGTCAATACTGACCGACCCACTTTTAGCGGTATATTTTTAATTTATTTTCCCGGCCTAGTATGCAGTAGTTAAATGGTTAACCTTGCTTATCCAGGTTGGTCATTTTTGCTATTAACAGGTGGAGGACTGGACAAGGGATACAGCCTGGCCCGTATTTCCAGGCATCCTGTTAATGCAGGCTGCCCGGCCTGGTTTAGCAGGCCGGACAGGCAGGGTGTTATGTCAGGTTGGCACACTCTCCCAGCATATCAGCCTGGTATAACAGGCTGGGTTTCAGGCTTTCACACCTTCTCCCAGCAGATGCACCTGCTATACCACTCTGTCTGTGCCAAACCAGACAAAATATAAATTTAATCTTGCAATTATTCATAAATGCAACGGACCATGCACTATTTGTATCCATAAGTTGAAAAGTAACATATTGATCTATACACTCAAGGGGGCTTTAATTTTCGCAAATATCATATAAAAATCGCAAACATGATTATACAAAAGCTATACTAAGAAGAGAGTGCTGGAACAGAATGACCCTGTATACCAGGCAGAGTGACCTGTGAAAACGGGCTGGGTGCGTAATGAAGGCTGTACTGTAAGTCCAGGTAGTCTTCCACCTGATTAAAGGCCCTAGTCATGTTTTGTTTTCCTCAGCACAGCTGGACTAGCATAGATGGGTCAAGGGCCATTTTATTGAGGGTCAGGCTATGCTGGACCTTCAACAACAGTCTGGACTATCACAAAATTGCTTGAGAGTCTGGCCATGCTGGATCCTCATGCCGGAGTCTGAGAGTGCTAGACTCTTGCAGGCTTAAAGAGACTCTGCCTATAGTCCAGCATTGCCAGACTCTAGCATGAGAATCCAGCATGGCCAGACTCTCAAGCAATTCTGGGTGAGTAGAGGCCCTAGATGAAGGCCCAGCATAGCCTGACCCTCACTAGAGTGGCCATTGACCCATTTATTATAGCCCTGCAGTGTTTGACGTTAGTATATGAGTGCTTTTGGCGACATTGGCTGACGCTGATATTTGGCTGGGTAATGATGATGATGAAGGTAATCAATATAAGAAATGACACAGGATCCCAGTGGGCACAGAACATTGAATCAACATTGATAAATGGTTGTCAATGTTGATTCAATGTTGATGCAATGTTGATTCAACATTGGAATCAAATTTTGTGCCCACTGGGATGGTGGTTTAGGCATGTTTGATATATCTAACCAACACAGGCATAACCGACCTCCCTTCTCCATTCTCCGACCTCCCTTCTCCATTCCCCGACCTCCCTTCTCCATTCCCCAACCTCCCCTCTCCATTCCCTAGCATCCAAAACAGAATGCGGACCCTTTCCAGCCTACCCCCGTATGTGTCTCTATATTATGACGTCACAGAGGGAATTCCCTAGGGGTTTCCTAGAATGTAGACTGGTTTTTGTACATTTTTACAATTAGGACAGGTGAGTCCCGCATTGGTAACCCATATGCAGCAGAATTTATGCCAATCCCGTATGCACATACGGTCGTGATACGGAGGGGGGAAAAAGACTGTTTTTGGGCCTCCCAATACGGGTCCCGTATACGGTCCGTATTTTGTGTCCATATTGGTTCCGTATTGGACCAATGGAGAAAAACAGCCTCCTGGTCAGTTTGCATGTATCAGCAGCAAATGACATAAGCCTGGTACCAATGTAAAGAGAAAATTTGTGGCTATTTAATAAATATCCAAAATATGAGACATAAATCATTTTGCCAATCATTTTTTCATGTAGATTGTAAGAGCGATAAACGGTGATGATCATCAAATCAATCAAATTAAGCCATTTCTGCACATTTTTTGCATTAATCCTTCATAAGTAGTAAACTAAACATAATAATCAATGCAAACACCTGATAAGTTAATTTCACTAAAATCATCAATTTTGACCTTTTGACCTAATTATCTCTGGTCTAGGATGTGGGAGATGTGACTGGTTAGGTGAAAACACATCACAATTGACAATCATACTTCCGGGCAAATTATCTAGCTCAATTTCAGAATTATGAAATTTAAAACTTCTTTGAACTCTGGGTCATACTTGTCAGTCATCCATTACAGAAGCAAACTGATACTGCCCTTTGATATCTCTCTCTAAGCATTAGATTCCAATCAATATCATTTAGATACATTTTTTCTGTTTATATATTCTTCTCTATTTGCTTTCATCAAATATCTTGACATGTAATTTATTTTATAAAATAAATCATAGTTTTTACGCATTCAAACAAATGTAGATTGTTTAAAGCAATAATTGTTCCAGCCTAATAGGGCCAAAGGACACAAAAAGGTGTGTTGCTACAGACATCCCAACCCTAGTTTTAAAAGTGGCAGACTCTAGTGTTTTCCCGGGTATTTTATAATTAAATTTTGCACTTTATTTCTTCAAATATTCTAAGTTTTCTTAATCTTAGCCAATGTTCTGTTATGCTTACTAATCTCCCATTGATTCCAATGCTTAATCAATTGTCTGACCTAAGGAAACAAGAATTTGTAGTATGTCTAGTGACTAGAGGAATCGGTTAGTCATCCTAATGAACTGTTAGCTGTTCATGACTCATTTTTTGGTATTTTTTTAAATATCAGGGAATCCCGATCATGTTTTTATGAAGGGAAAAAACACCTGCCCAACATGGGCAGCTGGTAGAAATAGAGTGAGGTGATTGGGTAAGGGGTGTCAATGATTTATAGGCTGCTGAAAGCTAAAATGTAATGAAAATGTATCAACCCCTCCCATAGTCTTTAAACCACTTTGTGGGCCCTAAAGCGTTAATTAGTATATTATTGTAAGCGGCGCTTGGGTGATCTGTGTCTTGTGGTTCAGAATCTGATTTCTGGGAAAACACTTCTGGGACATCAGTTAAACAATAATCTGTCATGGCTGACAGTTGCTGTAAGAGTTCATTGTGTTGTTGACCTTGTGACCTGTCTGGTAATAGACACCTGCCACTTTGTGGAAGCCTCCCCGTAACCCAGGTAAAGTTTCCTGGAAATGACAGGTAGAGTTTCACGGAATGCATCCGTAGAAATCTCCTTTGTAGACTTGGTTATGCAGTGATCAGACCCATGCTCATTAGCCATCACTGTGCACTGAAGCAGCTGTTGCACATAATTGCTGCTAACCCCCCAGAGAATGATTTGTCTGAAGCAGTAAGTAACATGGTAGGTGTTCACTTACAGGCAGACATGAATGATACCATAAAATCCCATCCAGGCCCAACCCATGGGACATCGCCTTGTGTTTGAATATTGATAATTACCAATACTCATAGTTGTAAGTTCAAAATACAATAAAGAGTTTTACTTGGGCAAGCTGGGCTTACCTACATTTGGGCTTTGGGCATTATTGTCCGGAACTGCCTGTAACAGCTATAATAGCTCAGCCCAACCCCCCCCCCTTTTTTCTATTAAATATTACAAAATACACCAACAACAAAAAAACTGTCACCATTGTCTGAAGTTTAAACTAGCCTACAACTTCACAAAGTGAAGAGTCGTTGTGATATGCCAGGTAGGCTTAGGCCAAACAAAAAAAGCTGTGCTTCAGATTACCCGAGCCCACTTGACCCTAGAAACCTTTATGCAATTTTGAAAAAATAGTTATATTTTAGGTCATTTTGGGGCTCGAGGTGGATGTCGGCGAGTCGGCATTGAAGTTTGTGAGTTGATTTCTGGATACTATTCAGGCTTAAGTAAAAAAATATATATAACAAATAAAAATCCGACCTACCTACCCTAGATTTGCAGAACATGTAACCTGAAACACTTTTTTTTTTGGCCTTATATGCCTAGGTTTACGTTACACAAATTGCCAGGTCTGTACCACACAGGTCACAAGTTCAACAGGAGCCTGACAAGTTCAACAGAAGCCTGCCAATTTACAGCAACTGGCGGCCATGACTAGTCATTGTTACACAGATGTCACAGAAACTGTCTTACGGAAATTGGATTCCATGAAACCAATTTGACCATATCCTACCCTTAGTGCCACTTATTATAGCTTGACCTTTGAGGCCAGCATGGTGTTTTGATACAACAGCTATCAAAGGGGGTTGATGCAGGGACCAAATTGTGGACCAGATAACCTACAATGTTAGAAGTAAATGTTGCTGAGCAGTACCGTAGTTTTACATAGTGCATCAAATTAGAAATGATTCTGTAGTTTCCAAAATAATATAGTGTAGTATACAAATGATTCTTCTGTAGCTTATGAAATAGCCAATTAGTTATCAGCATTATCAGCAGATAATGTTTTGAACCTTTGAATTATAAGTATTTGACTCATACATAATTGATGTGGTGTAATTGTAGTCAGGCCAAGAAAATTAAAATTTGTGTTCGCAGGTATATAGTTTAAGAATTTAGTGGAGGAAGGTCAGATTTTCTCTATATTCTTCTTTTTTATCCCCTTGGCCTCATTTTATGACAGTTAGTCTCAGACAGAACGGAGCCTGAGTTAGACCATGACAGGGACAGCCATTACACAACACTAAATGATCTACTTAAATGTTACTTAATAACAATGATTGCTTTTCTATGAATGGTCAGCCCTTTAAGGATGGCATGTTTACTTAATGCATTGTGTGTCATTGTGACTGGCACTGAATTGGCACAAAATGGTGACCTGTCGCAAGTGTATCCACCACACAGGGTCAGCATGATGCTTGAATGCAACTTTGGTGAATCACTCATCAGGGCTGCATTAATCAAATTTAAGCAATTTTATGGCACTATGTCATCCTTAAAGGGTTAAAGAAACAGCTGCACAACCGGAAGGGTGGGGCCTGATCATGGACAAGCACTCTCCTGTGCAGTGACCATTAGCAGAGAAGACTCTGCACAAATATTGATATAGCTTTCGTAAGGGCACAAGTTAATTACTCTACATGAACCATAATGGTTAAGGAACTGTGTATGAACACTTTGGGCTGGCCATATGTGGTAGCATCTTTACTGGCTCTCGGGCAGTTCACCTTGTGACTAGTAGGACTCAACAGTAATTGTAATAACTGCTACTGTTCGTCCAGGTAAGAGGTGGAATTGCTCACTGACCTATAACGCTGTTCAGACCTTCAGGTCGAACAGCATTCACTTTGATTGAAACTGCCTGTACCGCACGGTAAATAGATACTCCATTCTTTATAACCTGTCCACTACAATTAAACTGTCTTGACTTTTGTATTTGATAACATGTTATGCTAATAAAGTAGGGTCTGCTACGCTTTTCTAAATGTGTGTATCATACGTTCTTGAGTAGAAGCCGCGTCTTATACACAAGTCAGATCACCCGTGAGGCTTATAGGATCAGCACAAAGTCAGGGCTGAATAACCTTTTTCTTTTGGAAACTAAGAGGCAGTACTAAGACATTAATGTACAACTAAATGGTCTGCTGCAGTCTGTGCTGAGCATACAGAGTGGGGCAGAGACACAAGTAACACAGCACAGAGACCTCTGGTTGGAGAGTGCAGCAACAGCAGCAACCAATCACAGACCAGGAGGTGGGCTGGTCATGTGACACCCACCTGTAGTCATGTGACATTCACTTGTGGACTGTGGGGGGCGAGACGTACAGAGACTTACACTGTGGGATAGAGTGACCACACCCTCACCAACTAGAGTTAGTCTTTGCTATATACAGTCAGTCTTCATTTTAATCAGGTAACCAGCATTTGGCTTACAGCCATACCTTACATCAGAACCATGACGAAAGAGGCGTTTGACATTTTTATTGTGTGCTTCAGAATGATTCAATCTTCTGCAACTGTGTTTCTCAATCTGGTGACACTCGTCTGTGTTGTCAAGTATAGGAGTCTCCGTACTGCAGCTGGCGTCTTGGTGGCCTGTCTGGCCCTCACTGACACCCTGCATGGTGTGGCTATATACGCCCTACCAGTGCGTGCCCATATAGGGAGTGTGTGCATCATCAGTTTAGCTGTAGAGGGATTTCCCTTCTGTGCACAGATGATGGTCTTTGCCATGATTGCCATGGAAAGGAGGAATTCTCTCCTCACACAATTAAATGGTGCTACAAAATGGCAGGTGAGAAATGTGCTTGTTGTGATTGGAGTCTGGACTGTCTTGGCAATTCCCTTTTTTATATATAGCATTTGGACACCTACAGTTTCTAAGGATCCTATGTGTACTGTATCAAACAAGTTCCCCAAATCATTCTCCTATGCTGTTGGCTTTCACGGCATGCTATGCACCTTCATCATTGTCCCGTTCTATGGTGCTATTGCTAAGATTGCGCATTCCAGTAGTCGGCAAGTTGCCGCAGGTGTCTCTCGCACAGAGCGGCAGAGACAACAACTGCAGTCAGCCCTGCGCATCACCAAAATGATGGCACTTGTCTATGGGGTATTTAATGTTTGTTACATACCAATGGGTATTTCTGTCTTAACCATCTCAAAATCGGCCCCATTCTGGCGCTATGCACTGAACCAACTGTTAGTCTGTTTGGGAGATGTGAACTTTTGGATAAACCCAGCAATCTATGCATGGAGAAACAAGCAGTTCCGTAAAGCAATCAAGCAGCTTTTCTCGTGTTGTTTCCGATGCTGTACACAGCATAATAATGCTGTGGTCCACATCAATGCACCAGCAGGTCAGCAAATGTATGTACAAACAATACGTGTTCCTACCAGCTCCACAGTGACTGCTGGTACAAGTCAACAAACCCCCTCATCATTGAGAATCATGGAACCAAGACGCGAGATCAATGTTGATGCAATGGATATGGCACAATATCAAGCACATTCTTCACTCTCAAACATTGACATCTAACTGTGGTGTAATCTGGTTTAACGTCTCAGATATATTCTGCTTTACGTGATTAGGATAAATACAGTGAATGATATCCTGGAAAATATATGTTATACATTATGGTATTGCTAACCATGACCACAATTGACATGTAACTGAATGAATGTTTTATATAAATGGGCCTTATCAAAGGCAGGACAGCAGGCAACTGCAACCATATGAAACATACTGTGCTGTAAAATGTGGTTTAACTTCTCTGATATCTTCTGTTTTACATGTGAGACCCATACATGTAGTAGATAATATATGCCTCTCTATTTAAAATTGTCAAGTTGTGTTGTTTTTTTCACATTAAAAAAATGAAAATAAATCTGAGAAATGTAAAATATATTCCAATCTGCAAAATTGTTGCTATCCTATAGTGGCAGGGGGACAAGGAGGGGGGGCTGGAAGGGGGCAGAGAGGGGGCAGGGAGGGAGACAAGGAGGGAACAGGGAGAGGGCGGAGAGGGGGCAGGGAGGGAAGGCAGGGGGCAGGCAGGGGGACAGGCAGGGGGTGAGGCAGGGGGCAGGCAGGGGGAGGCAGGGGGACAGGGAAGGGACAGGCAGGGGGCAGGCAGGGGGCAGGCAGGGGGCAGGCAGGGGGCAGGCAGGGGTACAGGCAGGGGGTGAGGCAGGGGGCAGGCAGGGGGCAGGGAGGGGGAGGCAGGGGGACAGGCAGGGGGCAGGGAGGGGGGCAGGGAGGGGACAGGGAGGGGACAGGGAGGGGGCAGGGAGAGGGGCAGATCAGGGGAGAGGTAGGGAGACAGGGAGGGGACAGGGAGGGGGCAGGCAGGGGGCAGGCAGGGGTACAGGCAGGGGGTGAGGCAGGGGGCAGGCAGGGGGCAGGGAGGGGGAGGCAGGGGGACAGGGAAGGGACAGGCAGGGGGCAGGGAGGGGGGCAGGGAGGGGACAGGGAGGGGGCAGGGAGAGGGGCAGATCAGGGGAGAGGTAGGGAGACAGGGAGGGGACAGGGAGGGGGCAGGCAGGGGGCAGGCAGGGGGCAGGCAGGGGGAGGCAGGGGGACAGGGAAGGGACAGGCAGGGGGCAGGCAGGGGGCAGGCAGGGGGGTAGGCAAGGGGCAGGCAGGGGGCAGGCAGGGGGACAGGTAAGGGGACAGGGAGGGGACAGGGAGGGGGCAGGCAGGGGGCAGGCAGGGGGGTAGGCAAGGGGACAGGGAGGGGACAGGGAGGGGGCAGGCAGGGGGCAGGCAGGGGGCAGACAGGGGGACATGGAGGGGACAGGGAGGGGATAGGGAGAGGGACGGGCAGGGGGCCAAAGCAGGGGAGAGGCAGGGAGACAGGGAGGGGGAAAAGGGCAGAGCAAATAGGGAGGGGGACAGGGAGTAGGAAGGAGAGGATACTTGAAGTGGAATAGGAATTGTTGGTCTAACATTGAAGTACACATACTTTTGGGTCTTTACCCATCTTTGTCCTGATCTCTCCCACCCTCTCTCTTGCCCTCTCGCTCCCTCTCCATCTCTGTCTCTGTCTCCCTCCACCCCTTGTCTCCCCTGATAGTAGTTCTGTGGTCCCCCACTTGATGTCTCTGTGAGTACACTACATCCAACCCTCATCATATTACTATGCCTTTATCTTTTACCCTTTAAAGGCTGCATGGTTCTTTAATGCCCTATACATCATTTATTGTCAGGATGCACGAGCGCAGCCCCAGTGAGTAGCTCGCCAGTGCTAAATTATACTACATTATCAAACTGACCCTATAAGCCTGCAATTAGGGAGTGGTCATCAGTTAACATGGGGGGGGGGGGGGGTGTTGTTGATATCCATGCAAGCATGCAGGAATCCCCCTCCCCAGCCCACTGGAGAGAGGTCAAAAATATTTTGCCCCCCCCTGCAGACTCATCGAAATTTCCGACCCCTCCCCCCCTGGAGACTCATTGAAATTTCCGACCCCCCATCTGAGGTATTGTAACATGCTGGCTTTTCCACAGCAGAGGGGTGAAATTTCTCTACCCCTACCAAATCCATTGACCCCCCTTTAATAGTTAATGACCACTCCCGTAACTGTTTAGGGACGGCATGTTACCTAATGGATGATGCCCTCACCAGGGCTGCATTCATGGATCATACTGACCCTATAGGGTATAGACACTCCCAAAGGGTCACCAATGCAGCATCGGTTAGTTACTCGCTGGGGCTGCATCACGACGACAAATGTTATCTTTTAGTGATATGCCATCCTTAAAGGGTTAAAGGGTTAAGCACCCAGCACAGATGTATATATAGCGCTGCCAGAACCAGAGTTTTAGGTCAGTCCACCTCCCCCCTCCCACATCCCGGGGCACTAGATGGGGGTCCCCTATGTTGCCTGTAAAGTACACGAAATAGCCATGGTAATAGCCATGTCCATTGTTACTTATATCCCCATGTCCCAAGACGCCAATAAGAACCGATCATGTCCTATGTCGAAATACCCTAAAGCATTTCACTTATTTTTTTCTCATGTCACTAAACATCATATTGCATGTCCAATTTAAGAAATGTCTATGTTGCCGTGTCACTTACCCTTTAAAGGCCGCATGGTACATTTATGCCCTTTGTCGCCATCATGCATAGATGCAGTTGCATTTATGAATCATACCAATCCTATGGGGTGGAAACACTCCTGAAAAATCAGCATGTGCTTGACTGCAGCATTGGTGTATCGTGATGACAAAGTACATAGCACATTAAAACACTATACTGCTCTTAACCCTTTAAGGATGGCATAATGCCTAATTGCATCATATCCTTAGTGGCAATGATGCAGGAATGTCAACATGTGCTTGAATGATGTACATTCATGCGGACCCTTCAGGAGTGACTCACCAGGGCTGCATTCATGACTATAGTGCATTAAAACATTATACCGTCCTTATACCACAGCGGGCACAAATGATTTCACACCTCTTGTATACAGCATGCAGCTAGTGGTATAAAGTAGCTATATGCCTTGTACCAAGCTGTAAGGGTATTTTGTGTACAGCATGGTACATGTCCTATAACTACTACTTAAAGGGTTAAAGGGCTAATGATAGCACTAGGTTACTCCGTCCTCCCACCCCGCCTACCACTAATACTAGTGCCACACACAGCACTATGCGGCCCTTAAAGGGCTAACAATACTACTACTCCCTGCCCTGTCACACATAGCACTATGCGGCCCTTAAAGGGCTAACAATACTACTACTCCCTGCCCTGCCACACACAGCACTATGCAGCCCTTAAAGGGCTAACAATACTACTACTCCCTGCCCTGTCACAGTGCCACAGACAGCACTATGCAGCCCTTAAAGGGCTAACAATACTACTACTCCCTGCCCTGTCACAGTGCCACACACAAACACACACACACACACACACACACACATGTGTGGACACACACAGATATACACACCATGCAGAGACTACAACACATGGCGGCTCCCACATGGATGTACCCCACCACGGGGGGATGGACACACTAACCACTCACAGTAAGAACTTACTGAATCACTCACTACATCTTATTTAATAGTGTATGTTATATGTATTATAGTGAAGGTTCTACCACTATGCTGTACAAGGAGATATAGCAGTATAGTGTGGTAGATTATGGGGTACACCCAAACACATAATGTAGGGAGTGTACCATATGGCATGAATGCCGCCGGGGTGCCTTTCATACAGTGCCAAAGTAGAGGGTGGGAGGGTAAGTGTATTAACCCTTTAAGGACGGATGTTGTTAAAAACGACATTTGTCAGCATGGTGCACCAATGCAGCCCTGGCGAGTTACTTGCCGGTGCTACATTGGTGCATCATGCTGACCCTTCAGGGGTGTCTCAATCTTGTAGGGTCAGCATGATGCTAGAATGCAGCACTGGTGAGTTACTCATTCATGCATCTTTCATGCATCATGATGACCCAGGGCATGATTTATTAAGACATCATGCCGTCCTTAGAGGGTTAACCCTTAGGTTATCCATGGCTTATCTTTGTCTTACCTAACCCTTTAATGATGGCATAGCGCTTTAATAAGCTGTCCCATTGGTCACCACGATCCAGGAATGCAGCCCAGTTGAGTATCTTACCAGTGCCACACTTTTGCATCACTTGCATCATACCAACCCTTTTGTTGGTACTGTCCTGAAGGGTCGGCAGACTGTAGGCATGATGCACCAATATTATCATCCCGTCATCAATGGGTCAATCAATATGATACTTGAATGCAGCACCGATGGGTAACTTAATACCAGTGCCGCATTTTTACATTGTCCGATCCTGTGTATTATCCAACCGTAATCTACCCTGGATGAGGTTCATAGATGGTGCATCCATTTGACAGCCAGCATATAAGGCAGCCGTTAGATTATCCTAGCAGAAACTGCTCCCTGGTTGGATATCCTTATGAATATCCTTAAAGATATCCTTGTGAATATCCTTGCAGGAATTGCTTCCTGACTGGATATCGATCCTTATGAATATCCTTATAAATATCCTTGTAAAATTCTTTGAAGAAACTGCTTCCTGGCTGGATATTCTTATGAATATCCTCATGAATAGCCTTGTGATAATCCTTGCAGGAACTGCTTCCTGGCTGGATATCCTTATGAATATCCTTGAAAATATCCCTGTGAATATCCTTGCAAAAACTGCTTCCTGGCTGGATATCCTTATGAATATCCTTAAAGAGGGGGACAGGGAGGGGAACAGGGATGGGGACAGAGAGGGGGACAGAGAGGGGGACAGGGAGGGGGAGGGGGAGGGGGAGGGGGAGGGGGAGGGGGAGGGGGACAGGGAGGGGCCAGGGAGGGGGACAGGGAGGGGGACAAGAAGGGGGGCAGGGAGGGGGAGGGGGAGGGGGACAGGGAGGGGGCAGGGAGGGGGCAGGGAAGGGTGGCAGGGAGGGGGCAGGGAGGGGGGCAGGGAAGGGTGGCAGGGAAGGGGGCAGGGAGGGGGGCAGGGAGGGGGGCAGGGAGGCGAACAGAGAAGGGGACAGGGAGGGGGCAGGGAGGAGGCAGGGAGGGGGGCAGGGAGGGGGACAGGGAGGGGGGCAGGGAGGGGGGCAGGGAGGGGGGCAGGGAGGGGGCAGGCCCTGTGCCCCTCTATTTCCCTATGCTGGAGAGGGTAAGGTTTGGGAATTATATATATCATAGTATAGGGTCTGGACAAATTGTTTTTTTTTTTTTGGGGGGGGGGGGGTTGGGGGGGCTAACATATTCAGCCCCACTCCTCTGTGATTGGGGGCACCTTGGCCCCCCTGCCCCCCCCCCCCCTTTTTTTTTCTACGCCACTGCAGTGAAACAAGGGGACTAATTGGAGGACTAACGGTTATGTATGGGGGCAGACTTATCTATGCTGTATTGTAGACCTGTATACACTACCTCCACATGCTTACATCCCACTAAGGGTCAGTGTATATGGGCTATAGGATATACATGGGGGGTAGAATATGCTGACGACATGCATGCCTAGACTTAGTGTCCATGTATAACACTTATGTAGGGTACAAAAGATGCCAAGCTGTACTCATGGACATGCTCTACAAATACACAATACACATGGCGCTGACACATCGCTATGGTGCCATGTCTCAAGCTAAAGGCTGGACTTTCAAGGTAACATGTCAAAAGCCTGAGGGAGTGGTCATTAATTATAAACAGGTGGGGTTCATGGATTTGGAGGGGGGCAAGGAAATTCTGACCCCTCTACTTACTACAGTCCAAAGGGGGGCGGGATTCTAACAAATTAGATGCGTCTCGGGGGGGGTGGAGAAAATTCTGACATGTCTTGCAAAAAGGGCGGAAAAATACTTTCACATGCTCTTGTCGAAATCCACAAACCCCCCTCCTTGTTGTTTAACAATGACCACTCCCTTATGATGTGCCTCTACATGGGTACCTAGAGTATTGACCGTGTGGCCGGGTCAATTTTTAGCGGAAGGGCCGTGTCATTGTGTCGATTTTTTAGGTATATAAGAACTTAGACAAAAATCCCTGTGAGTCGATTTTTATCCCTATTTTTCCTGTGTCTGTCGACTTTAAAAAGGGCTCAAAACGGCCGTGTCGCTGTGTCGCCCGTGTCGATTTTTATCCATTTAGAGGCACAATGAGAGAATCATGAAGCGAAAGGACATAGCCGTGCCTAAAAGTTTAAATGACAAATTGTGGATAAGCCTGTCATCTAGATCATTGTGGACCTCTGTCTATATATACCTCGTCCCTAAGGGGCTAAGTGACCTGCATCAACTTGTGATTCTGCTCAATATAGTTTCTACAGTCCCCACACAGGTGCCTGAACTATGGAAGTGTCACGTGACGTGTGTGGGGTACAAGGCCAGTTCTTCTTATACTCATTATGGGCATATACTTCTGTATTAAGGCAAAAGTGTGTTTGAGACAACATGGGGCAGAAGAATGGGAGCCTGTTCTTGCTGACAAAAAATGTGTTAAAATCTAAAATAATAATATGAATTTTAAAAATTGGGAAAAGAAAGGAGGAAGGGTATACCCTTTTTGGAAAGGATCACGCTGCCTGAAACGCAGGTTTTTGTTTGGCCTAATGAGTCAGGGTGAGGACTGGGCTAGTATTCTAGTAGGCCCTAAATGAGGGATACATGTACCAACCATCTAGGGCACAGTAAAGTAATGGGCTGCCGTACACCATCTGTGTAATTCAATATTTACATCAATTTCTCTGTGATGGTCCCCAGATAATATACAGCATGTGTGCTACCATTAGAGAAGGATACTCCATGCTGTTCATGTCTAGTGGGGGAATGATGGGGGGGGGGGTAGTTATAATATGTCCTCTGTCGGTTTTAAGAAAAGCCGAATGTCCAATGTCACTTCCTAATTTTTACTCCTGACCATTGACACTTAGCCTCAAAGTGGTCCATGCCACCATATTGAATTTAGGAGATTGGGGCCATTCTAGACTTTCTATGTCTAGCAGTCTGTGTGCCTGTTTTTATCTCAGTCTTAGAAATGGAGTCCCATGAGGCAGTACAGCCTTGGTTTTTATAATGTATGGTGTGCATGATCCAGCACTGGTGTGTCACTCCCAAGGGCTGCATTCATGCATCATGACGACCAAGGGCATGATGCAGTAAGGCATTATGCCGTCCTGAAAGGGTTTATATAAATGGATTGGTATAGTTTGTGACCCTGTGACCTTGTGATCACCCTGTCATGCAACCTGTGTACAACTATAGGCTGTGTCTCATGAGATGGGATCATGGTGAATGTCTTTTGGCCGGGTGCCATCTTTGACCGGACGCCACCTTTGACGGCTTCATAAAAAAACGATTTATTTAGGGCAGATGAAGATATAAATGGGCTACTAACTACTAATTTAAAGTGATAGAGCATCCAATGACTATTTCAGCCCATTTTTTTTTAAAACTTCATCAGCCCTGAATAAACCGTTTTTTATCAAGCCATTTGATAATGTGACGGTCAAAGATGGCAGCCAGTCAAGATGGCACCCGGTCAAAGCTGGCACCCGGTCAAAGACTATCACATTGGCCGGATCTCATGAGACACAGCCTACAACCATGGACTGTGCGTGTGTGTATGTGTGTGGGTGGGTGGGTGGTGGGGGGGGGGCAATGACAGGGGTACATTGTTATCTGAACTACTGACCCTTTAAGGGCTGCATATAGTGCATAAATGTATCATGCCCTGGTGATTAGAGTTGCCAGGGCTGCATTCATGCATCATGGCATCAGGCCTAGCACATAATAACATTATACAGCCCCCGGGTGTAGCCCTCAAAGGGTTAATACAGTGTAATAATTGGGGGGAGTGGGTAGGGTGGTTACATGTGTCGTATAAGCAGGTCTCATCAACTCTAAACACATTCCCGCAGGGTGGCACTCTTTATTACCGGTACCCTGTACATTACATAAGTATATTGTTTCAGAGTTCATGTACATCAGGCCAGTCGAAAAAAACTTGTTTCTCATTACCAAGCCATGAAAAATATGACAGGAGGACCAAATAGGCAGGGAAATATAAGATCTCGGGAACTAAATTTACATTTTAGCGATTAAGAGATCTGCACAAGCTGTAAATATGCATCTGTTGGACTGTTAACTTTAATTTGATAACAAACATTATCCTATTTGTCCTGTTTTCTCATAAAAGATTTCCACAACAAAACAATTGACAAAAAGAAAACAAATTTAATGATGCTGTACCTCAACCCCGGGGGGGGGGGCACTGACTCTTTGAGGGTGAGTGGCAAATGCCGCGGTACCGCCCCTCCTCCTCAAATTGGGGGAGCTGAGGGGATATCTGACCGCCCCTCCTTTTCCATACTTAGGAAAATTGTGTGAGTGACCACCCCCCCTAAACAGGCTAAATGAAATCCACTGCTTTTATCCCCTCTGAGCATTAGATGCCAGACATAACAATGGCAAACTTACCAATTAGCACTTTATAACATGTTTGTACTGCAATATTGCTGTATGTACACAGATACTTCCATCAAGAAAGGATTAATCCCTTACTTTTGATGATTTAAGGCCGGGGGGGGGGTCACCACCCCTCATTTTCACTGTAAGAGGGGCTGACCGCCCCTACATTTCATCCCCTCTATCAATCCACCGCCACCGCTTCTGAGAGAGGTGCGGCAGTGGTTATCCAAAACATACCTCAGTGCCCCCCCCCCGGACCTCAACCAACATTTGGATTGGAGTGAAGCCTGGGTTTCAGTTTTTTGCCTTTAGGTAAATGCAGCAGGGCATCCTAGGACTATGGACACTTTTGTATAACTCAAGACCCCTGAATTTGATATGGCGACATGGGCATTTCTTGAAATCAACATGCAACATGAGGCCTAGTGACATGCAACGTGAGGCTTAAAAGGATAGTGACAGGGGACAAAGACAACATAGACAAGTGACAAGGTCATTACATAAAATCGACATGTGACATGGGGACCCCCTATCAACGGCCCCTTCTGTTGGTCCATTGGTAGCGACCATGAATGGCCTCCGTCTTCCAGATATCAGTGTTGGAGCAAACATGTAGCTGAATAGGACCACCCATGCCGGGGGTGACTTGGCGTGGCATCATCGGTGGTAATCAGTGAAATCGGGTGGAACAATCCACCGATTCCTCCTCTGTGCACAAACTAACCCAGTTCCCTCCATCACTAGGGTCCATTGCTATTGTTTGAGGGGCCATGGCCACTGCATTCCTTTTTGTAAAGTATACTAGCCAGGACTCAAAACTCATAAAACGCAGCACTTGGCAGGTGATGTTGGACTAAACAGATTATTAAGGCAACTCAGACATATCAATTGTACAGCTCTCTCAACATGATCTGTCACATTGACTTGAGTGTGTCAAATGTCCACCCTCTTTTATGGGCAGACAATATATCAACACGCCATAGCCTTCGAGTGACCTTTTTCATCTCATAATTGTCTCAAATGCCTTACCTCCCCGTAAAGTCAATCTTAATGTTAACAATGTCATTGTCCTATAGGTTTTAATTTCTGTGAGCTGACAGTCATTCATTTGTGACAATATGGCAGCTGTATAGTGTATCTTGATATGCTAATTGATGAATAGGAGCTTTCCAAACTTTCCATACCTACATGCAATTGTATGGATCATGTAATGAAACCTCAAGGATAAGCTGATATAACAGCTTTTTTCTTAAGAGCTTGTGGTAAATAAAGTTTTTTTTCAAAAAAGAAAAGAAAAGGGAGGCAGTTTGTACACGGTACATGGTACATGAATGGTACAGTGTATATTGTGAGTGCAGTGTGTCTGCAGCGTGCAGCCATATTGGATGTATTGGTGGAGTTTGATGTTATCAGCGCTGTTATGTTTTATCAGGCCTGATCCTACGGCTGCTATGGTAACAGGTGTCTGCTGTATTGGTATAAAGCAGTCATCATTTTAGTAATAAAGTAAAATGATCATTTTGAGGACAGAATTCCCCCACTAGGGGGACCTACTATACAACAATGTAACACATAGCCCCTGCTCTAGGTGATGTATAGACTAACAACTATGGTGCTATTGGTAGATGTTGACAAATTGGAGGATGTGATGTATACTATCATAGTAGAAACTCAAGTGAATTAAAAGAAAATTAGGGCATGGTTTTCTTAACTATAGATATTTATACACAAAGACACATTTTTTGTGTCTGAGACCAAAGAAAGAAGTGTTAGGATTGACAGTCACCTGTTATTACATCTCAGCCTTATTACGAGGACTAGTATTTAATATCAAAAAAGGCTGGATAATTGAGGTTGATGACCTTGAGGGGGCTAATTCTAATATATTTGTCAATATCATTTCATAACTAGAAAACATCGTTAAGATCATGGCAATCATCAAATTGAGTACCATATGGATCTTCACATTGATTACCTAGCATGCTCTATGATTGAATTAAAAATATGATCATATTGACGACCTGGATCCTCACTTATGATCACTTTAAAGATCGCTATAGTTGTACCCCTCAATCCAATCAAAATGATTATCCTCAAGTCCTCACTAGTGAGTGCTTATTTCAACATAGGGTTTTCAGTGCATGTTACATGTCGTTGCCGCTTGATAATGACCACAGAAGAGGTTTGGGGGGAGGGGTTTACATGTACATGTTAATCAACCTACTTCCACATAGTTATAAAATGACTAAAACAATTGGCACGCCTGCATCTTTTGTGAGAACAACAACTGGAGCCAAGGAGAAAGGATAAAAAGTTGTCTGCACGGAGCATCTTCTTTGTGTGGCCACTAACAGATATTATAGTGAAATAGATCAATATTGAAAGGAGACAAAATGGCTTGAAGCAGGTATTGCATGATGTCTAATGGCAGTTATTGTTTTAGCATGGTAATCACTTAATGGCATACCATGGAGGGACCTGGTATATAACATGTCATATTTGTGGCAGCTCAATTAATGCTTTCATGCCGACCCTTCAGGGAGGTGTTACAGAAAATATTCACACTGTTGACTTTACATTAATCGATGTAAATTTTCATGTAAAAATCGCCACCACCTCCAGACATGGTGCCGATATATGGGCTAAACATCGTGAATCTGAAGACATTAACGTGAATTTGAAGTAATTAACGTAAATTATTAGATTACATTAGTATTAACATACATTACTAAATAACATGCTTCTAAGTCTACTAGAATTACTGCACATTTAGATCATTTAGATTAGGGCTCCTTTCATGTGGGTCTGATACACAAATGTCGTGCAGGACTGTCTTGCTGTATCATGATGGCAAATCAACATGCATATTGAGCACCTTAACCCTCTAAGGATGGCATAAAGCTTTAATGCATCATGCTCTTGGTAGTCATGGCATTGGCATAATCCTTGAATGCAACACTGGTGAGTTACTCGCCAGGACTGGATTCATGCATTATGACACCCATAAGTGTATAAAACAGGCAATACTCGCCATTGACAAGATGCAACAGCAAGCTCCCTCCATGTCAGAATCAACCTTTCAGTAAAATTATCAAAATTTGGCCAAAATGTGCGACATATGGCTGGTTTTGTACAAGCAGGTCACTGCATGTGATGTTGGTGATAACGGGGCGGTGTAATTGATTGTTGTCAGTTAGCTGGAGACTGTGTTACTGTATACTGTATACCATCAGGCGGTTACTGATAGGTAGGTACTGTTTACCGCTCTATTTCATGTACCTTAGTGGTTTGAATAAGCGCACCTGCGATTATTAATTTCGATGGTACCATTTACACTGCGCTTATACAAGACCTGCGCTTATTCAAGATATGAAAATGGCCTAAATTTTCATTTCAATACCCTTATTTACCCTGCGCTTATTCAAGACCTGCGCTTAGTTGAGACCCCTGCACTTATTCAAGGCACTACGGTAGCTCTTAAAAGGCTGTACATTAATGCATCATGCCCTTTTTTGCCATAATGCTTCTCCGGGTATCACTTTTTAGTGGAAATTTCCCCCCCTCAACCAGCGAAATGTTTGACTTTGGTCAACAAGGAGGCTAATGCATCGAGTTCAAAGCGGGCAGGGAGTGTCTTTCTGCAAAAAGACTTTAGGGTTGGTCACATGCAATGCATGAATGTTGACATTTAAGCAAATCTTTTGTTGCTTAAAGTCACTCTTTAAGTGACTTTAAGTTCAGTAAATGCTACCTAAAGGTTACGGCAAGGTCATAATGACATTTAAGCTGCTTTAGTTGGTGTTTAGGCCGTTTAAAAGGGCATAAACTACGACTTTAAGCAGTTCAATCTTTGCTTAAGGTGGGTCAATCCCATGATGTAAAAGTAGCTACATTTTCATCATGTTTTTGCCATAAAACCATATTAGCATTTTAGAACAATTTGATATAACTTGTTCCAATATGAGACAAAGGTCCCCTGGTGATCTATGTTCAAACTAGAGAATGTACCTGTGCAGAAAGCTGTGCAGTGAACGGAAATGGCATCATATTGACCCACCTTAAATGCCAACATAAATGCAGTGATGACTGTTGATGCTGGAGACTACTGAGTTCTCATTTAATATCTAATAATCATTTGTTTATTACATATTGTTTGTAAATGGATGCTTTACCCAAAGTTCCATTACATATTTGTAACATTAGCATAGGCAATTGGCAAGTCTGTATATATACAGTCTACTTTACAAGTGCACTGGTAGAAATAAGAATATCTAATACATTTAACTAGCCCTTATGGCAACCTTTTGTAGCATATAGATATGCATCTGCAACATGCCACGCTTTAGCTGTATGTCGCTAACGGGACCTGGTCCAACTGTCATGCAGGATAGATAAAAGAAATATTAATCAATTAATCAATGACGTTGTACATTTCATTATGTATTCTCACGCAATGCCCTTAATACATTAATGCTGTTTTGTTACACTTTTATCTATCCTTAACTAGCTTGTCATATTAAAGTAGTGTAGGGGTCAGATTCTGGGTCACTGCTCCCCACTATACAACCAACCGATTCACTAATGTAGCATGTTTCTGATGGGCAGGGGATGCAGCTCAATGGTAGAGCATTGGGTTTGGGTCCTGGTTTTTCAAAAACATCTTTTCTGAGAACTGTGAACCTTACAGTTATATACTGCCATTGAAGTGTTAACAATGCTTCATTACTCGTTTATCTATTCATCATCAGGAGTAATATGCTGCCAATAAAGTATCGGTAGCTAGTATTAATTATTACCCGTCCATCTATTCGCTAGGGAGTTATCAGTTTTTAACAACAGAGGGGTGGTGGTGGGTTTTTGTGGGCAGGCCTTATAAAGCATAGTAAAATGCTGGTCACCCTCCCTGTTGTTAACAAAGGAGTCTTATAAACCCTTTATAGACGGCATGATAACTTGATACATCATGCCCTTGGTCACCAGGATGCATGAATGCAACCCTGGTGAGTAACTCACCAGTGCTGCATTCAGGCATCATGCCTACTCTACAGGGTTGAAAGACTCTGGAAGGGGTGTCATGGTACACCGGTGAGTTACTCGCCAGGTCATTGGTGCATCATGACGACAAATGTAATCTATTAGCCACGTCTGTCCTTGAAGGGTTAAAGTAACATGCTGCCAATAAAGTATTCACAGCACTTTATTACACATTTATGTCTTCAGACTAAAGTAATATGCTGTCATCAAAACATTAATCTTTATTTCACCTTTATCTGTCCCCTACCAGGTGCTCACATGGAGGTGCAGCAGACTACAGCGTTGTAACAGTCAGTGAGTGCTGACACATGAGGCGCGTCCAATGGCCCCTGGTACCACACAGGGCAATGGAGGTAAGTCCACGCTGATGGGTGTCTTGTCTTAACCCTTTAAGGGCATCATATTGCTCAAAGGTGATCTTTGTTGTCATGATGTACCAATGCAACCCTGGAGAGTATCTCTTCTGTGCTGCATTGGTACATCATAACTCTACAGGAGTGTCTCAACTTTGTAGGATTGTCATGAAGCTTGAATGCAGCACTGGCGAGTTACTCACCAGGGCTGCATTATGCATTGTGACAATCAAGGGCATGATGCTGTCCTCATAGGGTCAATCAAGGATCACATTTGATTGACTTCCATCCTCTAAATATCATTCTGTGTCAGTGTTTGGAACTCATTCAAGAAAGTTTCAGAAATTGGGAAAAATAGGTTATAGCCACTTTAAGCAACAAAATGCCAATGTTCATGCAGTGTGACTCTATGCTAGTGGTCAGTATTTCCTGCCCTTTGCAGGACCCACCAGCACCAGCAGCACAGGCGGCATGGAGAAGGGTACTCCGTATGAAGAGCTGGGCTTCAGAGAGTCTGCCGAACATGAGGAATGTAAGTTTATTTTCTATGGAATACGAGAGAGCTATCGGTGTAATGCTTTAAGGACGAGTGTTGCTAAAAGATGATGTTGGTCGTCATGATGCACCAATGCAGCCCCGGCAACTCCCCAGTGCATCATGCCAGTACATCATACCGACCTTTTGGGATTGTCAACTTTGGCAGTAAAAAAAATCCAAAATGGGAAACTTTATACATTATATGGGAGTGCACCCTGAGCACAAATGCAATTATTACTTTGCTGTTATTTTACTTAATCTTAACTCAGATATAAAGATAACCGGGTAGATATATCTGTCTTCCATAAGCCTCCCATTATGTTTCATGTGCATGACCACTCTGTCCGACATACATGTCATAGACAAAGGCGCCTTCTAGTTTGTAGTCATCCACGGTACATGGTGGAAGATGGGGGAAGTTTGTTTGTTTATGTAATTTAATGTCCCATTAGCTGAAACAGAGGAGACTTTCAAGGTACAATGGATAGTGGTATACAGGATGTTCTTATCCATGAAATGAACTGTAGATAGAAGTCCTACTCCTCTAATTTTGATTTTCTTTTGATTATTTAAAGTTTTGTCACTTTCCATCAATTTATATCCTATTTCCGAGCCGCTGTGCATCAAGACATAACACAAGGGGTATGGTTTGGTATTTATTCCTGCTCTTTACTACAAGTAGTACCTGTGTTATGACTAGAATTGAGGTTTTCCTTACCAGAGCAGATACCCTGCCCCAACTGAATGGGCCAAAACTCAGAAACTATGTGAAATTTTGATTAGAGTTTTTGACGGGACAATATGGATATATATAGTTCAATCAGAAAATAAATCAACATGAAAATTAGAGATAGTCATCTGGGAATATCTTCAGATTTTGGTTGACTTGAGACGAAATTAAGCCCATTGCTATTTGTCTCTACATATCATCTGGATCCCTCTCCCTTTGTGTACCACCTCCTCCCCCAAGTTGGGAATACTTTGGCCTCTCAAGATGGATGAGGATTAGTCTGTAATACCCTCAAGGTCAGACATATTTGTAATTGCTTGTTTATGCTGGCTTACAGCTTAAAGCCTATGTCTTTGTAAATAAAATAATTTATGTGGGTCCATTGAGCAACCTCATCTGTCTTACTAATTGATGACAGTGTTCCCTGACATTTATACCGGATGAAGGTGGTATATATAATATGTTCAGCTTCTTTTTGTTATTGGTTGCAGCATCGCTGGTGCCCCAGAAGAGACGAGTCAGCATTAATACAGCGGTGCGTCTACGTAATGCGGTTATAGTGGTGTCTATCATCTCGGTGATCGTGCTAGCTGTACTTGGGGCTGTCACACTTGGTATGTATACACATCAGTTATTCACTCATCTTCCTTTTACATACATGGCCATGTCTCACCAAATCAATCCAAGTCAAAAGTCTATGACTGCCTGCAATCTATAACCAAGTGCAATCTATGATCGGCTCTTTAGGGCAGATGTAGATAGGAATTGAAATGAGATTAGCAATATAAAGTCTTAACATATCCATCAACCTCATATATTGCACCCGGTCATAGATTGCACTACATTATAGATCAATATTCTACACCCAGGAAAATATGAGCGTTAGCCTGACGCTTGCTTTGTTGCCAAAAGCATTCACCTACAAAGTTCAGGTATTTTGGTAAGGGTTAGGCATTGCTGGGCTCACCTATATGAGGATGAGGTATTGCTAGACTCACACAAGTAGCCTATTGATCGAGTCTAGCAATGCTGGACTATAGGGTGCCTCTCTTTCTGACTCAAAGAGCCCAGCATTGTCAGACTCGTTGTGCAGGACTGACTTAGTACTCACAGAGTGTATCTAAAGCTGCTATACAAGTTGGCACACTCAATCCTACACTTTCCTTTTTGTATCGGAGATGATTGTAAGACCTTTTGCCTCTTACGATCTGCCATTCATTATGGGAAGAGATTCTTAATATGTGCAATACAAGACTCCAATTTCAGCTATTAGTTTGGTTATCAATGTTGACCATGACAGGTGGCAGCACTGAGTAGTGTCCTACCTGAAAGCATCACATTTTTCCTGATTGGTGACTCTGGATTTAGCACACCTAAATGTCACAAAAATAATTGAGATATACCATCCTTAAACGGCTCAGAACAGGGAAATGTCCTTTCTATTCAAGCTGTGTTTAACAAAGTCTCTTTACTTTCCCCTCAAACTGTTTCAGCCTGCAGGTATACTTATCATCTGGTTCTGGGCATTATTTACATGGACAGGGGTTGCTGGTATTTAGAAGTGTTTACACCCAGAGCACACCTTTAAGGGCTGCATAGTGCCTCAATCTGATATGTCCTGTCTCATCATAAGGCAGCACTATGCTAAGGCCTACTATGGAGCCCTAAAGAGTTAACATTCACATGCCTGCTGTCTACTGTGTTGTCCCCTATATATGGTGTATTTGTAGTGTGTTCTATGTTGTTAAACACATAGGCTTTTCCTGTTTGCAGGCCGAATGGCTCTCTCCTACCTCATTTCTTGGAAAATATATCTAAAGAACTTTCATTAGCTGTCATTTTATATTGAAGTATAGACAGGAATTTTACAAAATTTTCAGTATGTAGTTATTCATTAGTAACTTGGTGGGGGTGGGTACCAACAATATCATTGTTTATTAAGCAGCAGGAATGCTTAAATATCACTATTACTCAAAAAAGGGAGGGGGAAATAATGTTACGCTCTCAAAACATTTGCGGGAAAACATCCAGCACTTATGTACACAGAAAAAGGAAGTACGATCTCTGTAACTTCCAACTTGATTACTGAGGTAACTCCCCTCAGGACTCTAAAGTGACTCCCTAACATTAGCAGGACTCTATAATGACTCTATTCTACTAAGATTCCCTAATAATTGGGAGTCACTTTAGAGTATTGGGGAGAGTTACCTCAGTGATCAGGTCCAGACTCCCATTAGGGAGTCACTGTGATTCTACTTCTTTTTCTCTGAGTATCAACAGGACTAAGATAAAAGTGTCACATTGTCAATACCATGTGGTGCCAGGCTATCTATGCTGTGCTTCGTATGGTGCAGGGTGCACTGTAAAACTGCTGTAATCAGTAATCACTATCACAGCCTTCTGCAACTGTTAACCCAGGAGCTCTCAGATATGATATTTCGGTGGCGAAAAATCCATAGGCCACTGTACTATAGAAACCTATACAAGTAATTCATTCCCCGGATAGTTTATTTTGTTTTTATCTCCTCTCCAAGTACTACATTGTTGAGGGAGCACATTACAGATATTGAGTAACACTTAACATTGCGAGAATAAGTTAAATATGCTTAGCTGTTGAAATCTGCAGATCATAGAAACTCATAGCACAGGGTGCAGCTTCATCCACTAGCCAGGGTCAGTGGCCACCTGGTGGTTGGCTGTGGAACTAAACATGGAGGACCTTATTGTTCTGTTGCTCTGGGTCTATAAATATTTATCTAAGTTATGTTGCTCTCTTACAGTTGGTGCCATCATTGATGAGAGTTCTTCATCCTTTGCATTTGCAGTAAGTTTGTAGTTCATATCTAATACTCCACAACTAAGGGTACACCTGTGTAACAACAGCCACACGAACCACTACCTCTCTTGGGAGATAGAACTCATAATAAACCTTAGTACTAAATTACCATGTCCTATTGCATAATTTGTTGTAAAACATGTGACAAGTAGGTCAGTAAATATGTAGATAATAAGTATGTGCGTATATGATGATAAACGCAGTACATAAATGCTTAGTTACACTAAATGTTCCCTTTTACTTTGTATTTTGACATCCTATATAGCCAGGGATCCACTTCCGGTGGTGAGTTATGGTCCTGTGTCCTGTGACTAGTTACAAGTATGGTATACGTGCCACAACAATACAATTCAAAAGGGTCATCGTGATGCACGAATTGAGTGCTAGCGATTTAGCAAGTTAGCACTGTGTATGTATGTCATGACAACAAATACTTACGCAAACAATAATGATTATTCTTGTTTGTTTCCACTTTCAGCTTAATGGCTTTCTTGATGCTCTGTCGTCACTGGTTGTAATATGGCGCTTCTCGGGGAGTGGTAGTAGTTTATACTCAACAAGGCGCGAGGCCATGTAAGTAGGCAGTCCAACAATACACATGGGTCAGATGTACATAGAAATAGCCGGAAAAAGTAAATGGATGTTTTGAGACTGTTTTAATACTAATTTAATTCTAATTTTTTCATAATACCTTTCCAAATTCAGGCTTCAGGATTGATCTGGTGATAGATAGCACTCGGTCATAGACATTCAACTTTTATCGATTTGGTGAGACGAGTAATTTCCAAAATGGGACATGATGTGGACCAACTAGTTAGTACTAGTATTGATCAACAGGGGTAGTACCAGCTCTTCCACCAGTGACTCAGTGACATTTCCTATATGTTATTGTGCAGAAATCGGCCCATTAGAGCCCTGTATATGGGGGAGGATCAGATAAATAAAATTCAAACCTGTTTGATATGAGATCTGAAGCCCAGAACAGCCTGAGATGCAAAATTTGGGCTTAAATCAGGACCTAAATCGTATTATATAGCCTTAGTGATTCTATTTACCATCTAAACATGGAGTATTTATAAACATAGACATATTTACAAACACAAACCTATGCCAGGATCTACATTACCTCCCTGTATAAAGTATATGGCCCTATGATTTCATGGTCTGAGTTAGATTTGTGAGAATAGCGCCGATTTGAGTAAAAATTTGAGTAATGGAGCCTTACCCTTTCAATACTCTTACACTTCACTTTACATTACACATTGGTGTTTTATTCTGCAGTGCCTGCATCATACTGGGAGTGTTCTTCTTCCTGTCTGCTGTCATCATCTTCGTCCAGTCCGTCTACAGCCTGGTTAACGTACTCGTCCCTATTGCTGTAAGTTCACACGGTTACTGTTTTATAGACTGCCCTCTAAACAGCACCATGGAATTGAATGTCTGTGATTTGGGTGAATCTGGACACCAAAACAGAATCCAGAATCTCTAGTGCTGTTTGGAGGGTGGTCATTTAATGAATAATGGGTTGGTGTTGGGCAGGAAATAAGTGAGTCCTATGCTGTGATGACACACTCATGCATCATACTAAACATACAGGTTTATACACCCCCCAAAGTATTGTCAGTGCAGTGCTTTGCTGCTGCATTATGAAGAACAGGTTTGTGAGAATAAATCCAGTCAAACTAATTTCAACATGTGTAGAGACAGCTCCATTCACATCAATTAGATTAGATCTATGTGAACGTTACTGTTTTAGGGACTAGTCATTGGGTGGTGGTGAGACAATTGCTGTGTCTCACCAAATCAATACAAGTTATATCTCTATGTCCCAAGCACCTTTAATACCAGCAGAACTGAAAATGGCATAAAAATGGCAACATTAAAATATAATAATTTCATTTAATCATGTCCTAGAGAATGATTCTTTTTTTTCTTAATTGTGGGCTCCCCGGTTATAGAGGTGTTCAGGTCACATAGGTGCATCATAGAGTTTCAAATTGTGTCAATTCGGTGAGGCACAGCCAAATGAGCTATATGTTATTATGGGGCATTAAGAACACATGTAAGGTTTCTCCCCTGTGTAATTCATTATGTGCCTTTTTAAGTTCCCTCTCTGTGTAAACTGTTTGTCGCATTAAAAACACATGTAAGGTTTCTCCCCTGTGTAATTCAGTATGTGCCTTTTTAAGTTCCCTCTTTGTGTAAACTGTTTGTCGCATTAAGAACACACGTAAGGTTTCTCCCCTGTGTGATCCAGTATGTGCCTTTTAAAGCTACCTCTCTGTGTAAACTGTTTGTCACATTAAGAACACACGTAAGGTTTCTCCCCTGTGTGATTCAGTATGTGCCTTTTAAAGTTACCTATTTGTGTAAACTGTTTGTCACATTAAGAACACATGTAAGGTTTCTCCCCTGTGTGATTCAGTATGTGCCTTTTAAAGCTACCTCTTTGTGTAAACTGTTTGTCACATTAAGAACACACGTAAGGTTTCTCCCCTGTGTGATTCAGTATGTGCCTTTTTAAGTTACCTCTCTGTGTAAACTGTTTGTCACATTAAAAACACACGTAAGGTTTCTCACCTGTGTGATTCAGTATATGCCTCTTTAAGGAGAGAAATGCCATGTGTGTCCACTTCATAAAAATACTTCCCATGGACGTCCAATCAGAACA
Source organism: Harmothoe impar (assembly GCA_947462335.1). NCBI lineage: Eukaryota > Metazoa > Annelida > Polychaeta > Phyllodocida > Polynoidae > Harmothoe > Harmothoe impar. The sequence goes on along the minus strand of OX381719.1, from coordinate 60,038,769 downwards.
CACTTTAGAAATATTAAAAATATGGATTTAAAAAAATAAAATGAAATAAAAGATGAAAATAAATATTATTCCATTGCAGACAATTTTAAAATAATTTTGTCATCTATCACGCCTATACATTCCACATCCTACCTAGGCTGTGAGTGCTCAGATTCTCTTTGAGCTGTTCATACACTGACACTGTAAGTCTGTAGCCACAGTGTGGTCAGAGATAGGCTTACTGTCACTATAGTGTCAGCATCACAACACCTTTAAATTCTTATAAAGTCTGATACCTCCATATATTAGCCAACATCATCTAAAGGACCTAGCTCTGCTTCTAATTGGAATATTTACAATTGCCAAAAAAGCACAGATAGCTGTTGTTGTGGGGAGTACTCTCCTTGTGTCAGCTTACGCACAGCGTGAGCGATAATAAGAGTTCCGCGCGCATCTCGAGCAGTTGCAATATGCTCACTTCCCCTACATATAGCCAAGATTCATACTTTTATAAATCTTCTATCAAACTTCTCACACCAATATTTCAAATTAACATGTACTTACTCCTGATAAAGCAGTGGAAATGATCTTAATAAGCCAACTTGAATGGGAGCAGTGACCAGTTGAAAAGAGGTCAAGGCATAAAAGGAAGTAGAAGACACTGCTGCCCCCTTGTGTTAGTTTCATTAACCAACTGTGGCCCCCTATCATCAATGAAAGGCATCCAGCACCATGTCTGAAAACCTTGCTATTTCAGTTGTGGTCACTATTCATAGACACTACACCTCCAAAAGTTAAACTTTAGTTACCCAAACCTTTCAACAGGTCTCCTAATAATGTAATGTATAACCATTGCTTCCAAAGGCTGTAATATATTTATTAAAAAAAGATAGCAGGCTGTATTGACCTAAGTGATACCTTTAACTTACATCCCTTGCTCCTGGCGCCATCTAGTGCAATACTCCAAAACCCTTATGTCTTCAGTAGTATTATGTGTAGTGTCTTCAGTAGTATTATGTGTAGTCCAAATGTATATGTGTATGTGAAATAATGTATAATTACGGGATGAGTCTCCCCATAGCTCCCCTGGTTAGTATCACGGGTTGTACACCTCCAGAAGCCTTGAAATAATATATAATAACGGGTTCCCTAATTCCCCTGGTTCCCCTCGGGGAGTAGGGGTTTTGCCCCCTGCCTGCTCCCTCCCTGCCCATCAAGTTTCTTGCTTTTTCTCAGTAGGGTAGCTTATATCATTGAGAAATGTAAAATGTGAAAGAATTGGGGTGGTCCCGAGCTCCTTTATTACAGATTTTAGAAAAAATAGTATTCTCTATTTGTGCTAGAAAATGCAAAAAATGGGAAACTTTCATGATTTTTTTTCTTTGTGAACCACTGCCAACATAAATGTTGTATTGCACGTGAATAATCCTAGGCTATGTCGTTTAATGGGAAAAAATTATGGTAAAAAAATGTACCCTTTTATGAAAAGACGTGATGGTTTCACCCACCAGTTTGAGGATGATTATTCAAATTGAATGCATAAGGAATTTGCGTAGTTGTAACCAGGTGTCAAATAGTTGACTACGTCCAAGAAAACCGTGTGCTGTGTGTAAACCGTCAAGTATTGATTGCTTCTCTTTATGACGCTGAATTGTTGGTTTCTTCGGTCTCCGGAGGCAAAGAACGAGTGAAGGCGTATTTTGATATCAGGGGATGTGGCAGGGTGTAGAGGAGACTTGAGGACATCAGGGGGTGTGGCAGGGTGTACATGCCGACTTGAGGATATCAGGGGGTGTGGCAGTGTTTAGATGAAGACTTGAGGACATCAGGGGGTGTAGCAAGGTGTACATGCCGACTTGAGGACATCAGGGGGTGTGGCAGGGTGTATATGTCGACTTGAGGATGTAAGGGGGTGTGGCAGGGTGCAGATGTGGACTTGAGGATATCAGGGGGTGTGGCAGGGTGTACATGTCGACTTGAGGATGTAAGGGGGTGTGGCAGGGTGTATATGTCGACTTGAGGATGTAAGGGGGTGTGACAGGGTGTATATGCTTCTTTGAGGGTGTAAGGGGGTGTGGCAGGGTGTATATGTTGACTTGAGGATGTAAGGGGGTGTGACAGGCTGCATATGCTTCTTTGAGGGTGTAAGGGGGTGTGGCAGGGTGTATATGTTGACTTGAGGATGTAAGGGGTTGTGGCAGGGTAGAGATGCCGACTTCAGGATATGAGGGGGTGTGGCAGGGTGTACATGCTGAGGACATGCCCTTTGTTGTCATGATGCATGAATGCAGCCCTAGTGAGTAACACACCAGGGCTGCATTCATGCATCGTACCGACCCTATTGGATTCAGGCACTCCCAAAGGGTCGGCATGATGCACTATTGCAGCACCGGTTAGTTACTCGCTGGGGCACACTACGTCAGTAGTTCTTTTGTTCTCCGCTGAGTGACTGGGCGAAATGTAGTCGGTAGCTCTATTTTCTGTGCACTGTTCTGTTCATTTTCTACACTTAACACTTAAATAGACCGCGTGTTTGTACAAGCTAGCCGTTTTTATCAGTGCAAAAATTAAATAAGCATCGGATAGAACAATAAAAAAATGAGAAAGTAATCCAGCACTTAGTATAAGGCACCAGTTTTATCATGAGACACCGAAAGTCTGGTTTTTTTAAGGTGGATAAGACAGTCGACTGAGAGCTCCAAACTAACCAAAAACGTACCAGAGGGCGATCTATCTCAGAACGTACCCGACAGGGCAGGGGCCTTCTACACCCCGGCTCTGATGAGCAAGCGAGGGCCTATTCCTCTTTTGAGGTGGGCCCAAAATTGAACAAAAGAATAAACTCAAAAAAAGCCTTAGGATTGAAAGAGTTGTAGATACTGATTTTAACGAGGAAGTCCCATTCATTAGTTTACAAATAGTCAGTGTAAGTACGCCCATGTATAGGAGAGAGACCTTGCTTATTTCTTATAGAGTTGTAAGATAGTCACATCATGATGCACATCATCATAAACGCATGCTGCTCTGTTTAACCCTGTGGTAATATAATATAAAGATGGGAGGGTGTATTATAGTGATCTCATTCTTTGCTGGTTCCTGCTGGTTGCAATGGGAACCAGTATAGCTCAACAACAACAGAACAATAAGGTATCAATTGTTGTAGAAGAGCATTAATGATTATAATGAAAGACTGTTTGTGTTGTGTTTCTCAGTCGGTAATTGATTATATCATCTGAACCCCTCTCCAGGTGACTCCCACCTTTGACCCTCAAGATGGATGCAAATTAGTGTGTAGCACTTTGAAGCTCAGACATGTTTGCCTTCTCCTTTGTGTATAGATTTGTAGCCGGCGAGCTTTTTATCATGCCCGCCAACCTGATGGTACATCTCCTGGCTATGTGGGATGGCTCGGGAGACGTAGTCTGGCAGGAGGGGCGCAACGACGACGGGGAGTGGAACAACTCGCTGGTAACATTGTTGCCACCCAGCAACCCCACACACAGAGTAGTGTTTTACCCTTATGATCCCACCCGGCCACCTACGTCTACCCCCTTGAGGGAACCAGACGAACCCCACCCCCCACCCAACCCCCACCTGGACGCTCTAGTACAGGACTTTCCCCCTGCAGCGGCACCGGAGGAGTGGCGGTCCCCACAAGACAGCCACCCGAGGCGTAAAGTACCAAAGGAGTCCGCCAGACCAGAGACGGAAAGGGTGGTGCCCCCGGCGCCCACTCAGAAGTGGGGAGGGCTACAAGGAAGAGCCAAATATCATCAGAAGGCGGCGGAAGAGCAGCGACTGGGGGGAACGCGAACCAGGCCACTCCGCACACCCACCAGCGCTCGACCGCAAAGACACTCCCCAACCGCTCGCCCAGGGAGTGGCCCTCCTTCAGCCGCCCGAGTGCTAGGATCCCACCGGCACGGGCCCACGGCAGATCCACCCGCCTGGATGCCGTGGTGGTTTGTCTCCGGTAGGGAGCCAAACCGGCTGGAGCGGTGGGCTGCATTCTTACTCCCCCCCATCTCCATGGGGGAGGAATTTGCGGCCACCGGGGGCGACGTATCCAGCCGTCTACGGGTGATTGGCCCGGGGACCTACGATGTCATAGCATCAATCACAACCAGATACCGGCTACTCCAAGACGAGCGGAGGCCACGACCACGCAAGGTGAGTTCGCCATCCAGCCTGATAATAACCAGAGGGGACGAGAGGGAGGGGAAGCCGTAAGAAGGAAGGGAGGGGAATGAAGCAGACGCCAGAGGCCCGGTATAGGGCCCCGGGGCGGCGGAGGACCAGTACAGGACCTCCACGGGTAGTACTTAAGAAGGGGAGAAGTGATACTACCATCGTGAGCGCTACGGGAGGGAGGAGTAGAAGAAGAGAGAAATCTTACCTGACCTTACCTTTAAATTGTGTTGACTTGTAGGAAGGAGGAGGATCCCCCCCTCGCCGTAGGGACGAGTAGGACCCCGCAGAAAGTCCGGACGGAGCGGCCGGCGTGGAGGCACCGGTCATCCCCTCCACCCGTCATCTTCACCATCATCACCATCCACCACCTCACCACCTTAGAAGTTCGGCCAGCATGTTTCCGGCAGCATTAGAGACTTAAGATCCCCACAGGGGACTCCGCATAGGGTATATCATAAGCGAACTCCGCAGGAGTCGTGCAGTTTAAATATTATTAATGTTAACATAGGATCGAGCCGATCTCACCGTTTACGACTGTAACTTCGCGGGAGCAGCGCTACATAAATAAGCATGTTGAGTCAAATGTAACTACAGTTAAGTCGCAGGGATACCACCAATTGTAATCCGGTATTGCGGAGTCTATATTTATCTCTACTTCAATAAGGGAGGGAGGGTACAGCTGTAAATAACGAGGGAAGGGTGTAGCGGGAAGGAGCCGCTGCGGAGTCTGGAGCGCAGGAGTAGTTCGTCCGCCGCCCACCAGAGGGCGCCTCCGTAGCGAGCCCTATATTAGGGCGCGCTGCGGAGTCGCGCCTCAGTCTACTTTGGCTCAAGCTTGGCGACGGACGTACTCCCTGAGCTCCGAACTCCGCAGTTGGTCATAAGAACTGTTGATGTGCCTTATGTATAAATAATAACCTCTAGTCAAGCACTTTCCTGAATACAAGCCTTTATTCATAAACTGTCTGTGTTCTCGTGTTCCTTGCATTCCCCAGCCGGCCTTAGTCTTTCTATTACAATATCTAAAACATATATGTGAACAGACTATAGATTAGATGAAAAAGCCGTATCTATGCAGCAATATTATCCAGATTCCCAAAACTATTTATTGATCTACTCTCACAAAGTTTTCATTTGGGCTACCATTGTTCTCCTCAGGTGTGAATTTGTATGTTTTAGATAAACAAATAAATAGACAAATATAAATTAGAAATTTGTAGTCCTACTGCTTTTGTATCTGGACTGGATTCATGAGCAATAATTATTGTCTTTTCGATCAGTTACACTATAATATTCAGCGAGACAATCAGTTACAGTTGTGACTGCAGTGTATGACATGTTACATGATGCTGTACAGGCAGTTTACTTCTTCTGCAGGACTGGAACAGTCGGACCAATGCCTGCCTGAACACAGAGCCAGACAAACAGTACAGCAGGAAGTTAATGCTGTGATTTATATCATCCAGTTTGAAGAGGACAGCAATTATGCAATTATGCTGTTGGTATTGGTGCTATATGTCCCAAGGTACTTTAAAACTGTACATATGATGAGCATGAATCATGCTGGTAGAGTTGTGAGGGCAAACACAGTACACACACTGAACATGGTCATGGTTAAACTGCTGGATCTATCTTGGTGAGACGTCTGATGTTGGGATATGAACTTTCTGTTAGAATGTATCCTCTTTAAAGTCAGTATATTCAAAGTAGCGATACCACAACAAGGTATAATGCAGTATACAAATCCATGAAAAATTGAATGAATCACGTCAATCAGAGATCCTGATCCAAACGAGTATACTTTCCATCCTCCACTTCAATGTTCTATTTGCCATAAGACAGTATTTGTGAAACGGGTTCTGGTTGATTTGATGACATGTGCTATAGGTATGATTATTGTATGCCGATTGTGATACTCTGAATTAACCGTCCAGTAGTAAAGGTATAAAGGACTGGATCCTGATGATACCTACTAAATTGAAGGTTTACTTGACTGCATTCGTACTATATGTGTTTCAATGGTAATAACATATCAATGAACCTGAAAGAAGTGAGGTCTGTTCAGGTACATATGATGAAAATTGAGTAAGTTGTTATGGAGATCCGTAGGTTCTCGTTGATTACTTTCAGAAGGAGGGTATCAAGTGAGGAGCTGGATCATTCTATTTTTCAGCTTGCTGTTTTTTCTATAACCTTGAGTGTGGAGATTAATTCTCCATAAGGGTTGAGTTATGTTGCCATGACACTTGATCTGATTGCCTTAGCATTTCTATATGGAAAATGCAACTTGTGTTATTGTGTGAGTTACATCGCGAAGGACACCTATGTGACCATGATTTGCATACGGCTTTGAAAGTCCTGGATTCGACTGAAACTGCATTTACCGGATCTACGTTATATGTACATTTATTCCAAAAATATTGATCTTTCAAACCTTACTCTGGCACGTTAAGCGAGTGAGTCTATTCAAATAGACGGGTTGGGTCAAGGTTTACTATAAGTCCGACACTTGCCACCTTTTTGTTTCCAATATGTCTCGTATAAAAATTGGTAACTTTTAAGGAGAAGTGTTCATATTGATCTGTTTGTATATGATACCTGTTGTAACAAATCGTTTTTGATGAGACATGGTTAGTATACAGTAATATGTCTTAAAGGTTTTATATTTTTTTATGATATATAGTCAGGTTTGTTTTATAGGGCTTGACTGGCTGTGTGGAGTTTATCCTCTTAGTCCCAGAAATCATGACTGTTATTGAAGGATGATACTCGATTATTGTGTAACTGGATCCTGATGGTTGATATGATTGACGTTAATATCAAAAAGGATGAAGATATATCTATAATACTCAAGAAATACATTAAGTTGTTCTAGTAGAAAGAGTTACGCTTGTCTCCACTATGTATATGTTTGGAGACAATATGTTTTTTTGGGTTGCTTGGAGATAAAATTTGTCATTATATCAAATTAGTATGGAAATACTGCACTTTGTGCCGCTATTTAGACGCTGTGATATTGTCTGAAGGGGGGTAGTGTAGTGGGTCGACGCTATACTATTTCTACAGAACCAGTTTGGGTTATATTGGGTATGTGTGTTGCCGTGTATCCGGGCCGCGCTCCTGTCTGGTGCCGGGTATATAGTTACATAAGTCTACACCTGAGGATTGAGAGAGCGCGGCCTGGTTATGTGCGTTGAGCCGCGACCGCCACGTGTCACCCGACATATCTCGGGTACCGTGTCGGCCCGGATGCACCGGTGCGTGGTTACCCGGAGTTCCTCGGGAACTCAAGTGTTTACGAGTAATGAAGAGAGTTACATAAGGATCAGTACATAAGACCTGGGGTTCTGCTAATCGAGGACCCAGTCTTGCTGTGCACTTCGGCCAGCTCGACTGCTCCACAACAGAGCTTCCCCGAACTCTGTTGTACCTTTTAGGCCTAGTCCTGTCGCTGCTTCCAACCTGGTCACCCTGCGTCTCTCTCTGTTCTACCCTCTGGGGGAACTAGAGGAGATAGACGCACTGGTGGACAACTCCGGACACAGAACTCCTTCCGCGGAGTCTGGTCCAAAGGGAGTTAACCATGATGGAAGAGAGCCTTGGAACTCGGGAATTATGTACTAGACCATGAGCGTATACCTCTTGTATGTTCATATGACCACTGGTGTTCAGAAGCCTATTTGGTTGTTACTATCCGTCTGTATGATTACGAGCCGTATGTCAAAATGAATAAAGTGTAATTTCTGAACAACCTATTTTCGAATCTGGAGTTTTTTCATAGCCGATACCTATTTTAGAATAGCCAACAGCTACACTATCACCAATATTAAGGGGAACAAAGTCTTGTTTATTACACTACCATCATTAGTGGATGGCTTCCTCAGTAACTTGAGGCAGTCATGTAAGGTACTTAATGTGTGCTGAAACGTTAAAATAAATAAATTGATCAATCAATTAATCAATTGTCTGTGAACATGATCTCCGGGTCTGTAACCCAAGGGCAATGTGTTAAAGGTGGAGGGGGAGTTTAAATAGCTGGGGGTAAATAGATCTTAATAAAGCTATCATTCAGAAAACAAGTGTTCATTTCCATCTTAACATATCTTGCATACCCACATTTTGAGGGCTAGGGGCTGGGGCTGAGTGGGATATGCCCCAGCCCCCATGAGTGAAATACGGCAGAGAGGTATCAATGTAGTTGGCATTTGCATTTATTTTTTGATTTGAAGCCATTTAATGCAGAAAAGGCTTTGTATTAGCACATTGAATACGGCCGCATTGTATTCAATGGAGAGCATTGAATATGGCGCTTCCTGTAGTTAGGCATAATAAATCTTGTTTTTTAAATAATCAAAAATCTGACTTTATACATTCATATATGGTGACATTGCTGGCTTCTACATGACCTGTCCATCCTGGGTTAAGGGTGTGATGATGATGTATCTTCCATCATAAAGGGAATGAAAGGATCAAAAGAAATGATGAGATGAGTAATCAGCGGCAATGGTCTTTTTAAAGTTAGAAAGGTCTTCAACTAATGTGTATTTGGGTTTCAAATATGCCAAAATATATCAATTTTCATCATGTTTTTCCTCAAAACCTGAATTCTATGATGTGTGCAACGATGAGGAACAAGTTATTTTTGAATGGCCTTAGATATTGATATCACAAAATATCATTAATGTAATGCATTTATAGTAATGAATTGCATAACAAAGGAAATATGCAGAATCCATACTTAAATCATTTTTATATGGTGACATATGTCGACCTGTTAAGGCAAGGTTCACAGTGGAGGATAATATTCCCAAAACTTTTTATTGATCTACTCTCACAAATTACAGATAGAGATATTTTTCATTTGACTTTCACCTGCTTATTTTACTACAACTAGGTTATGTATTGAAACCATGTGATGTTTCCCTGTTTCCTAACCAGCCTGTTACACTGGCGGCACATAACTGTTGATGTGTTGTTTGCTATGGCAGTACATGAACACGCCATTTTGTTCAAATCAAAATGTTGAAAGGCCAGTATGGTTTCCCTTTCACTCTTTTTTGTTTGTTTAAAGGGCCTGTTACACTGGTTTACTGCACAGCTTGCTGCAGGAAAGCTAACACTGTCAGATTGTGCTGTAGTAAGCTATGCAGCAAGCAGCAACTCTGTTAGGCCACTCAATAAAAAAAGTTGTTTCTCATCACCACGTGCATCATAAAAATCACTTCTTTTTTTTTCTTTTTTACATTTTTGATGAAAAATATGCTAAAATTGCCAAAATATTGCCAAATTTGGTATCAGATTAAAGCTTATGCTGTCAGCAATGCAATCAGCTAGGTGCAACTTGCATTGTTACAACTTTTGCTGATCAATAAACTCCAAATTACTAAAATGTGAAAATTGATCGCAAAATGTCCAAATTTCCCTATATAAATTGCCCCGAGTAAAAAAAAAAATTTAAAAAAATAAAAAACGCCCTCGTCATATTTTTCATTGCTTGGTGATGAGAAACAATTTTTTTTTTTAGTGGCCTTACACTAGCGGCATCTGCCTCACAGAATGTTCTGCGGCAGATGGCGCTTGTGTGACAGGCCCTTAAGTGTATTTTATTTATTGATTAATAATTATCTTCATTTACATACATCTCCCCTTTCAATGTTTGGCAAGAATCTTTTGCTTTGTTCAGAAACTCTATCCTGTTAGCTGCAGCCTGCATATTAATATGTTTCCCCAAGTGAAAAAAATCACATTATGCCATTAGAAAATGTGTTTCTCTTCACCAAGCACTGAAAAATATGATGATGGAGTTTCTTAATTTATTTTTCTACTGTTTTACCAAAGTGTATGTCCAGTAAACCAGTATGTATTTTGAGTGGTCTTATTGAGTGTAGTATTATGTTTCTGGTAAACACTAATCCTTCATTGCAAGCTTGCATGTTTACATATCACTATCTCTTTCAGTCGGGTAAATGGTAAATTATATGAGTCAGCTATTTCATAAATGTCTTCATCAGTTTATGTGGGGTAAACAGTGAAAACTCTAAATAACTTGTAACTCCATAGTCGTTTGTATGGCTTAGAAGCATCCCACTAACCACTGTTAGTTTCATGCTCAATTTAAGACTTTTGGAGTGCACGCTATAATTTCCCTCATTGAAAATACACTGTAAAATACTGAACCTGGGCCACGCCCGACACTCTAAATAGATGTCATTATATTGTTCCCTATTCTCCAAACATGCTACTGTACTAACATTTGGAACACATCTAAATAGAATTTAAAATATGAAACAAATCGGAGGAAGTAACGTTTTATGTAGTCAGCTATGATGATACTCTTTTCCTCCTTGAGCAACGCGAGGTGGTTTGTTTGAATTCACGAACCCCCTCTCAGGGGCCTCATAGAAATATATACCAGAGAGTGCGAAATCTTTTCACTAATGAGTGAGTTGCTCTCCGGGGCTGCATTGCTGCATGATGATGACAAATGTCAACTTTTAGTGACATGTTGTCCTTAAAGGGTTAAACGGTTAATGAAAAGGGGAGCATAGGAGCCACACCCTTACCTGTCACTTATGGCACCTTGGATATATAATTCAATTTATCTTCACTAAAAACATCTACTGATGTTAAGAGTTGACAGCTCCTGTACTTGTCATTAACCTTTGTACCCTATAAGGGCAGCATGTTGCTAAGATATAACATTTGTCATCAAATGGCAAGAAGATCATTTATGATGTAAGGGAACACCCCAGGGGAGCCCTAATCTGAACGGGAACACCCACTGGGAAAATTGTTTGTCACCTAATTATGTCAGTTTTTCCTGTTCTCGGATAGATGAAGACTTTTCTGTCTCTCATTTGTTCTTTGCATCTCTTTTACCCTCAATTCCACCACCTTCTCCTGTTGCTAAAAAAAAGTGAGGGCTCCCTTGAAATGTTGTTTGCTCACTTTGAATGCACTTCTCTTATAGCAAATCAAAACTAGCCAAGTGATTATCATGCTCATAGATTCTACCTAGTTAGGTGTGTACTGTATGTAAATTAATTGTGATGAAACATCATCTATAATAATGTTATAGCAGCACAACAAAGACAAATAGGAGTAAAACATTTTACTAACAATGTATAAACACACACTTATAACTACTGCAATTAGGCCAACCTCGGTTGGATTAATTATCTAGCAGATGAGCTACTGCCGCAGGCACTTTGGTGAATATAACTTTGGGAACATACGAGTAACCACTCCAGATTTCCAAGTGCCGTACTGCTTTATTTCCCCTCAGATATACCGAGGCCAGCACAGGCAAGCACAGATGATCTGCGTAGAGAATGAAGAGAGACAGAGAGACAGCCTTGGCCAAAGGGTGTCCTACGGCAGTAGCTACCACCCTGATAAGCATATTTGTACTACTTGCCGTTAATGGCTTTATTGTGTTAGGATACAAGAGTAAGTATGAGCCCGGGTGTGACAATGTGAGATTGAGAACCTCTTCATATGACCTCACTGGGCTGTACTGGCCAGGAATAAATATACAATTTGTAGATTTTCTCGACATGTTCTTAGTTTAGTTAATAGTGAAATGTGCAGTTCACTTGTTGTTCAATCGCAGAGGTAGGTTTGATGGAAGAGGCACGTGTTAATGGTCCCAACACTACCTTCCTTATGACACAGGTAGGTTCAATTTTGCCGCTCTTTGGCTTTCCCAGGTCATGTAATACCTATATCCCATTGTGATTGGCTGAGAGGAAATGCAGGTCAATTTGTTTTTCCTCTTTTACTTTTAATTTGCACCATTTCTTTCTTTTTTTACCCACGCTGAGTCATTTAAAAAATTGTGCCCCTCAACTGAGGAACCTCAAATGGCAATACAGAACAGCAAGGAAAAATATCTTCGCAATTGCAGAGGTAGTTAAACTGAGGTCACTTCAGGTAAAACTGAAATTATTAGGAGACAAACTCAATTCTTTGTGATATAGATGAATGGTAATTAGTGATGATTGTACCTTACTCAATGAAACCTGAACAATGACAAGTACAGCCAATTATATCAAGTAAATAGTGGGTGTGGCTTCTAACCAGTTAATCAAGTTTTACCTTTACGTAAATATATCTGTGAACAACTCAAACCAAATCATATTAGGCCGGCCATGATACAATTGCTTTGGGACAAAAATCCTTTTTGAATTATCTATCTCGCCACCCTGATCAACATTTTATTATATCCTTACAGTTACACACACTGTAAATAATAGATACTGTTTACCTACACCAACCGGCAACAAAAGTACCCAACTCTTTACAGTGTACCTGAACTGGGAACACATATGCTCAGTTCTAGTGCCATGGTGACCAGAGCTTGAAAGTGTCTACCCATTTAGGGGCAGTCAAAGCATGATCTCCTATCTTGATTTGAGAGTCTGGGAGGTGGAGATGTTGGTGTGAGTAAGTGCTTTATACACTGGTATTCTGACCTTAGTCAGCAGTGTATCACTATAGGGATCAATCAGTAAATGTTAGACCCCCATACGACCAGGCGGTAGTCAGTACTGACCATCTCATCTTAGTCTTTCCATAATATCTATGAGAATAAGAATACGTTTTTCTGAGTAAAGCATTAGTCATATTTTGTTTTGCCTCTGTCAATTTCGAATATCAGTTGGTCAGTACTAACCAATGTCCCCATTGCTAACCTTGGGTAGCCACTACAGACTAAAGCCTGGAGAATTTAGATTGTCAGTGTTGGTATACCTAGAGAGTGTGTTGATGCTGAGTGGTCCTACAGTGTTGTTTCTATTGGGAGAAGAGCGTTGGACATCCCAGGTAACTCATGCAGTCCCACTGTCAATTCCCTTCTTGGTTCCAGGGTTCTGGAAGTGGAGGTAACTATAGTACCCGCAGTAGCTGTAGTAGTGGCAGTATTAGCGGTAATTGCAGCATAAGTAGTAGCAGTAGTAGTAGTAGGATCAGTAGCAGTAGCAGCAGCATCAGTAGTAGCAACAGCAGTAGCAGCAACAGCAGCAGGAGTAGCAGCAATAGTAGCAGCAGTAGTAGCAACAGCAATAGCAGCAGCAGCAGGAGTAGCAGCAATAGTAGCAGTAGCAACAGTGGAAGTAGCAGCAGCAGCAGCAGTAGCAACAGTAGAAGTAGCAGCAGCAGCAGCAGTACCAGTAGCAGCAGTAGCAGCTGTAGTAGCAGCAGCAGCAGCTGTAGTAACAGTAGCAGTAACAGCAGCATCAGTAGTAGCAACAGGAGGAGCAGCAATAGTAGCAGTAGCAACAGCTGTACCAGTAGCAGTAAAAGCAGTAAATGTGCTTGACAACTCACGTCTTGGTTCTAGAGATGTAGAAGTTGAGGCTCTTTGTTCACCAGACCCCGTAGTGACAGCTTGAATGTGAACCTGCCGTGACACAGTGTTAAGGTGTCCTACACTACTCTGTGTACGCTGGTAGCAGCAGGGCAGGAAGAGCCGCTTGAAGGCGTTCCTAAATGCTTTGTTCCTCCAGGCGTAGATAGCGGGATTTATCCAATAGTTGACATCAGCCAAACTAACACTGAGTTGGTGCAGGACATGGCGCCAGAACGGGGGAGACTTTGTGATGGACAGAAAGGACACACCCATGGGGGCGTACAGTAGTGTGAATACACCAAACACCAGGGCCATCATCTTGGTGATACGCAGGTTTGCATTCTGCTGCTGTTGTTGGGAATGTGAAGCTACGTTCAAACTGCTTGAGTGTAGAATCTTAGCAATGGAGCCATAGATAACAAACACAGTGATGTTACACAAGCCAAACCAGGTGTAGTTCACTAGAATGGATGATATGGAAAAGGTGTCTGTAAGAGTGCAAGTCCCATCTGGTGACCATTTTGATGTAACAACGCTGTATACCAGAAAGAAGACAGCCATGATAATCCAACCTACAAGCACACACAAGATAACTCTCCTAACCTGCCATTTTGAGCTCCGGTTCAACTGTACAAGCAGGGAGTTCCTCCTCTCCATTGCGATCATGGCAAAGACCATTAATTGAGCGCACAGTGTGAAGCTCTCAGTGGCTAGACTGATGGTGCAGAGATTCCTGTCATGGGCTCGTGCAGGGAGAGTGTACATAACCAGACCGTGGAGGGTGTCCGTGAGGGCCAGGCTGACCACCAACACGCCCGCCGAGTTACGGAGGCTCTCGTACCTCACCACACAGATGAGTGTCAGCATGTTGAGGACCACAGACACAGAGGACTGGCTCATCCTGAGGTACAGAATGAAGCTGTCAAATGCTGCCCATGCCATGTTTCAATCTCCAAAAGCTTTTGTTATAAGTTCATTGTTCCTTCACCCTCTCCCAAGGACACCTAAGGGAGGTTGAGTGGACTTTTGTGTTAGCCTGTCGAAACTGCCCCCTCCTGCCTGCAAAAGAGAGATACAAACTGATCTCAACCAAGTCTTTTATCTATAGCGTAAAACCTCGCGTATAAGCCTAACTCACATATTAGCCGCACCCCGAGTTTGGTGCGATCCTATAAGCTGCAGAGGCCATCTGAGAATTGTTAATTTGGTACTGTAATATACTTATAAAAACTCTCGTATAAGCCGCACCCTATATAGGCATGTTTGGTATCAAAAGAAAGCTGAGTCTGCTGTTTTACGGTAGTAGCTCTGACTTTTTTACAAAGAAGGAGTAAAATATTTTTGGTTGTCTCTGCTTGTCATGCAATGATGTAGGTATTTACCAAAAGATGCAGCTTGTGCCTGTCCACTGTATGCTTCCAGAAGGTAGGTGTTTGTGTGTAGTCTCCAGGACTGATGTCTGCTGGTCTCCCCCTGCACTATATATGGTTAATAGGTGTTATTCTAGAAGATGTCCAGTATAGCAAGGGTTCTCTCTATCCTAAAGCATTAATCTCTGTATGTCTCACCCACCAGACAGTCCCCAGGCTCCTGGAAGCTATAATTTACTATAGTAGTGGCAGCAGCAGCAGCAGCAGCAGTAGAAACAATAAGTGGACTTGTAAGCTCACGTCTTGGTTCTAGAGACGTAGAATTTGAGACTCTTGGTTCACTGGACCCCAAAGTGACATTTTGAAGGTGAACAGTGTTGATTTTGGCCTGGGTGAGTTACTGTCTCTATCCTGTGTTAATCTCTTTACGTCTTACCCATCCCACAGTCACCAGGTGAATGTCGTATGACTAAAGGTGGGTGTCACATGACCAGCCCACCACTGGCCCTGGTCTGTTTCTGCACTCTACAGCAAGATATCTCTGCACCTTGTAACTGTGTTACCAGTATCTCTGCCCCACCTAACATGTGTTACCTCAGACCCTGACAGACCATATTTAATTGCACATTGTGGCTCCAAAAACAGGAAGCAGTAATTTTTAAAATTGGGACATAGTCAGAAAGAAAATGAAAAGTGTATTATTGCATACTAGCTGCCACAAATAAACCATGCAAATCACTCAAATTTCATCATAAGAGTACACCTGATTATCAAATATATAATTACAACCTTGGAATTTTTTTTTTGGTGTAACTGAGGCTTAACCATATTCAAGGAGGACTTTGTGATTGACTTAATATCATTATCAATGATTTATGATCAGTGTTGTGTGATTTGTGTGATTAAGAGACTGCTATTTTTTAACAACAAAAAACTGGTTTAATTGGGAGTGGGGGTGAAAAATCTCAACCCCTTTATTGTGAGATTGTAAAAACTTTTATCTGTTTTTTGAGCTAAAAAGACACAAGTTACTATGGAAGAGAGGGGTACAAAAGTTTCAACTCGCTGGAGCGAGGGGTGGGGTGAAAAAACTTTGTGCATCCCTTACATCTAATTTTGTGTTCAGTTTGTAAGATAGAGGTAGAAGATGAATAGTCTGCACCCCCCCAGTCGCTCCCCAGCGCTACAGAATGAGAATTCCAGCTTTGTGCAGAGCCCGAGTGTGTCAGTAACAGTGTGGGAGAGCGCTTTCATTAGGCCCCCCAAAAAAAGAGGTTTGTTTCAGGTCATCCGACCGACCCTATCAAAACAGGGCCGACCCTATGTTTTTTTTATGCAACTTTCTGTATTTCTACCCTTTTTGGGTCAATTTTAGGGTCTTTGGAGAGGCTGGCTAGTACTTTCATGTTGAAAAAAAAAGAAAAAAAAAATCCGACCTACCGACTCTACATTTTTGCCCTTTAACTTTCTGCCCATATTACCTGAAACAAACCTTTTTTTTTGGCTCACTGTGCTTTAAGTTTTACCTGATTGAGGTGTGACTACTTAATGGTGGCTATCAACTTTGTCATTAGTGATTAACCTAACTAGTCATTTGTTGGCTCCCTATATACCCAACCGTAGTAAGTAAATACTGTCAGATTAGTCAATACTGACTGACCCACTTTTAGTGGTATATTTTTCATTCCTTTTCCCGGCCTAGTATGCAGTAGTTAATGGTTTGCCTTGCTTATCCAGGTTGGTCATTTTTGCTATTAAAGGCCCTAGTCATGTTTAGTTTTCCTCAGCACAGCTGGACTAGCATAGATGGGCCAAGGGTCATTTTAGTGCGGGTCAGGCTATGCTGCACCCTCAACAACAGTCTGAACTATCACAAAATTGCTTGAGAGTCTGGCCATGCTGGATCCTCATGCCGGAGTCTGACAGTGCTAGACTCTTGCAGGCTTAAAGAGACTCTGCCTATAGTCCAGCATTGCCAGACGCTAGCATGAGAATCCAGCATGGCCAGACTCTAAAGCAATTCTGGGCAAGTAGAGGCCCTAGATGAAGGCCCAGCATAGCCTGACCTTCACTAGAGTGGCCATTGACCCATTTATTATAGCCCAGCAGTGTTTGACTTTAGTATATGAGTGCTTTTGGCGACATTGGCTGACGCTGATATTTGGCTGGGTAATGATGAAGGTAATCAATATAAGAAATGACACAGGATGGTGGTTTAGGCGTGTTTGATATATACAACCAACACAGGCATAACTCAGTCCCCACTTGTAACATGATCAAATAAATAACATATCAGTAATTAGGTAGCCTACAGAGACAGTACCCTGCTGTGTCCAAAAGCTTTGTGACCAGCAACGGCTTCCCAGTCAGTCCTTTCCTTCCCAGCCACTAGCGCGGGGGGTGGTAGGTTACAGTCCAACCCAGGATATGAGCCACTGGTTCCATTTTATATTTATAGCCGGATAGGCAGCACTTATCCTAACATTAATGTATGATTACTTCCCTATGACTAACCTGGAGGAGTCACTACTAACTAACCTCTAAAACCTTCAGATTATCAGTGTGGAGGCCACACCCATTGCAGTAAATGATGTGAAGGACCCCCCCCCCCCCCAGGGGAGCGCATGCCTAGCCCTGATAGCTGACATTTAATTAGCAATACCCAATGAAGGGGGGGAGCTTAATTGAGAAAGGTACAATCATTACTAATTGCCATGCAGCTATTATAGTTTGTCTCCCAGTCATCTTAGTTTTACCTCGAGGTGACCACAGTTTAACTACCTTTGCAATTGAAACTGTTGAAACTGCACATTTAACTATTAACTAAACTGAGAACATGTCGAGTATATTTACACATTGCATATTTATCTCATATCTAGTACTGCTCAGTGAAGGGGGGAGACCAAAAAAATTTGGACCCCTCTTGGGGGGGAACCAAAAAATTGCAACACATTGTAGCGAAAAAGCCCGCATGTTACTATAGCTCGAATGGGTCGGCCGCGCTCAATTTCAACTTGCCTGAGGGGGGGACCAAAAAAATTTCGACCCCTCCGATGGGGGGACCAAAAGAATTTCGACCCGCTGGAGCGAAAATCCACCAACCCCCCCCCCCCCCCTGTTGTTAAAAAATGACCACTCCCTTAGTTACCTGGGATGTCCAACACTCTTCCCACACAAAAGGAACAACACTGTAGGACAACTCAGTGTATCTACTACTTAAAGTGTTTATAAGAGTATAATACAATGTTGATCAGGGTGGCGAGATAGATAATTCAAAAAGGAATTTTTCCCCAAGTAATTTGATCACAGGCGTCCTAATTTGAATTGATTTGAGTTGTTTACAGATATATTTACATACAGGTAAACCAACTTTATTATATAATTAGAATCTACAGCCTCCTCTCAATTGATACAATTGGCTGCACGTGCCATTTTTCAGGCTTAATTGAGAAAAGTATAATCATTACTAATTGCCATGCAGCTATTATAGTTTGCATCCTAGTCATTTTAGTTTTACCTGAAGTGACCTCAGTTTAACTACCTCTGCAATCGAACAGGTGTTAAAACTGCACATTCCACTATTAACTAAACTGAGAACATGTCAAGTAAATTTGCACATTGCATATTCATCTTGGCCAGTGCTGCCCAGTGAGGGCATGTGAAGAGGTTCTCAATCTCACGTTGTCACACCCAGACTCATACTTATTCTTGTACCGTAACACGATAAAGCCATTAATGGGAAGTAGTACAAATATGTTTATCAGGTCAGAAGCTACTGCTCTCGGGCACCCTTTGGGTAAGGCTATCTCTCTTCATTCTCTACGCAGATCATCTGTGCTTGCCTGTGCTGGCCTCGGTATACCTGAGAGGAGAAATAAAGCAGTAGCTGTGCTCCCTCCCTCTGCTACATGCAGGTGGGTGGTTCTAGTCACTCCCTCTAGGTGGCAGATAGGAGCTGTGTGTAGCTTCTAGCTGCTGGTGGGGATGCAGTGGACTAACCATATCTGCTGTGTACTAGTGTCCAGGAGTTCTTTAGGTGTGTGGGATTTATTGTGGATGGAAGTATAAAGCCTAACTGGCCTATATATTCCTGTTTTGTCCTATAAACAGTCCACTTTGATGCTGTGGTTTCGAACTTACTGTTCTCTTCAGGCATACTTTAGCGATTAACTATATGTTGGCCAAGCATTCAATTCTTAGAGTGCTTCAAATATTCAGGTCCCCTCGGTTTGCTACAGCTCTAGCGTTTAAGGATAGACAATACCCTCTTCTTTCTATGCAGAAATCAGACATTTGAAGATCTATATTTTGTTCAGTTCTCCCTTGAGCCTTACATATTATACACCATAATAACCTATATCATGCTTCTTTCAATTTTATCAAATTAGAAGGGCCGTTGCTAGGGATGGAATGTGAATGGCACAAAAACATTCTTTTTTAGTTCTTTTTTCTTTGAACAGCCTTACGGGATGAAATTCCATCAAAATTTACATTACTGACTTTTGGAAGGTAATCCAGACATAGTTTATTAGGGAACGGTGTCTCCTATTTTTGATATTCCTATTATTGAGGTCTACAGAGATGTTCAAAGTCAGAAAATTGGGAGAAAAATCGATAAAATTCATAATTTACCATTTTTTCCCTATTTTCTTACTTTGAACACCTGTGTAATTTTTAAACTTGTAATTTCTACTATATTGTACTTGCTTGATTAAACCAAAAATATTAAAGGTGTGTTTCAGATAACCCGACCCTACTTGGTAAAACAGGGCCGACCCTAGAAACTTTTACCAATTTTGAAAAAGAAAAAAAGATCTTTGGTAATTTTCGGCTATTTTAGAGTTAAATTGATACTCCAGAAATCAAGGCCGTTGTCGTTGAGCCAGCGCTGGAGTTTAGAAGTCAATTTCCTGGTACCTTTCTAGCTAAAGTACCTTTGTTTGCCTTATCTATTTAGATGGAGAGGAAAGAAAGCCTCAGCCTGACTGATTGCAGAATCATGTTTGACCTGCTGACTCTACAGCACTCAGCTTGTCTGTACCCAGATAGTTCTGTCATAGACCACTGTTAATTTGGTCCCAGCAGGGCCACATTTTTTACTTCCCTCAAAAATAGCTGTAACTGTATATCTCTTTCGATGAAGTAGATGTTTCATTGCATTTAAAATAACAACTTATTCAGTAGTTTCTAAAACAACATAGCTGCAAATGATTAATCTGCAGTTCATGAAATTGCCAGCAAGTCATCAGCATTCATGGTAATGATGTGAACATTTGAGTTATAAGTAGTTGCTTCCTACATTGATCTGGTATCATTGTAATCAGGCCCAGACAATTCAAAATTGTATTCACTGTTACATAGTTTGAGAATCTAGTGAAGCTAGGTCGGATTTTCTCTATATTCTTCATATTTTTCTTTGCTTCAAGATTATGCTAATATTGACTTGTGAACTATGGAGTTGACTGGTGGCGAAAACTCTCAGACAATCTAATCAACTATTAGATAACCCATGAGGGCCTGATCAAATTTCTTAATCATAGGGTTAGGTAACTTTGCCTCATTTTATGAAAGGTAGTCTCAGACAGAATGGAACTTAAGTCGTGTTACTTAGGTCATGAATGGTACCGCCATTACATAATACTAAATGATTTACTTAAATGTCACTTAAGGTGGGTCGCTACCCTTGGGTCAAAGTCAGTAAAAGTTAACAGATTCTCGCAATATTATTTTTACAAGCAGTTTAAATCAGATAGAATCTGAAAATGCAAAGAAAAATAGGGGGTCCCAGACTACTTTTTTAAATATAGAATTTTGAAAAATTAATTTTTTATTTTTTTTCTGAAAATGAGATAAAAATTTAAAACTTCCATGATTTTTTTTTCATTTCAACCGTTATGCGCAGAAATGTAAAACATCACATGTGAACCACCTAAATGTTCCCTTTTACTTGAAAAATAATTTTACAATTTTATCCCAAGGCATTCTTGGTAAAAACATGAGGTTTCCGGAAAGAGTACAAAGAAATCGTCCTTATTTGTAGCCTTATTGGCTAAAAATAGTATTCAATAATAACAGAATTTTTCTAAACTCTCTCAGAAAATAGTTCAGATCATTTACTAACATAAAAAAGTAATTTTTATAGCGGGTCCCAGGCATATTTTTGAGTTTTGGACCTTTGAAAATGAAAAAAAAATGCCAGCAAATGACTACATAAAATATATATATGTCATTGCATGATGGGTAAAATGGCAAAATTCAATGTATAAAACTGTCATGATTTATACCCTTTGTTATTTCTAGCAATATCATAGCATTTATAGTGTTCTAAATAGTAAATATCTGCAGTGAACTAGCTCATGTTTAAAAAACAAGAAATATTATCTGTTACCAATATATTGAATATTCAAAGTATTACAAAATGCACAATTCTGCTTGAAATGATCGAAATTTTTAACACAGTTTAGGGAATGTATATATATGTACCTGGCTATGCAATACTAGCCCATTCTGATAGATTTAAGAATTTGAAGAAATCAAAGGGTAGCGATCCACCTTAAGAACATTAATCCATTTCTACATGTTTCCTTAAGGCATCATGTGTCATTGTGAACGGCACTGAATTGGCACATAATGAAAAAAGGTATTTATCCTTGCGTTCATTGTGTGATATTTCAGAATTCTAGATTTGTGGTTATATATTGGTTGATATAAAATAGGAGGAATCTTTACATTATTTTTGTTTTTTTAAAGTAAAATTAAAATGCATTTATTTTTTAAATTACATATTTCAAAAAGTAGTGCAGAACCTCCTATTTTTCTTTTCATTTTCTCTTTTTAAGTTATTTTGGCACCCACAGAAAAAATATTGTGGAAATCTGACAACTTTGATTCCATTAGAAACAGAAACACAAATTGATGGCTACTGTGTCGTCATGCTTAAGCGCTGTGGCGCTTATAGCTTCGGAGGGCTGCTTACCCCCGGCGCTTATACAAACCAGGCCCTTTTTCAAGATTCATTTTCAGTACTAAAGATATATTTCAATACCACCAATGCTTATAAAAGACTGTCCCTTATTCAAAAACCGGCGCTTAAATGTGATGGGACGGCATATTTACAAAATCTTGATGCTAATCTCCCTCCCTAATCTGTGTATAAATACACCCATTATAGTTATCCAGCATCATCTGTTAGTGACACTAGCGACATGAGGTTCTTCTTAGTGTTCGTCATAACCTGTCTTTCTGACCTACTTTCCCATAGAAGGGGCCAGTGGTGGTCTTATCTGTATGTGTCCAGTGTTCACAGGGACACCCAGGGTTAGAAATGACCATGGTCCCACATCTACAGTAGCGTAAATGATGATGCTGTTGGAAGCAAGGCATTGTTCAAGTGCAGGCTTATTAACTGTTCTCAGACCAATATTGCAAAATCTAATCAGTGTTCTGAAGTATTAAATAATCTAATAATACCAATTATTGTAAAGTATTGACAGTTATTATAGTTTTAATGAACTGAGTGTGGGGCTTAGAGACCAATTATGTAAGACATAGAAGTCAAAAGTTCAGTTCTAAATTGACAATCATACTTCCGGGCAAATTATCTAGCTCAATTTCAGAATTATGAAATTTAAAACTTCTTTGAACTCTGGGTCATATTTGTCAGTCATACAGTACAGAAGTAAGCTGATGCTACCCTTTGATATCTCTCTCGATATATATAATTCCAATCAATATCATTAGACACATATTTTCTGTTCATATATTCATCTCTATTTGCTTTCATCAAATATCTCTAAAAATAATTGACATGTGGCGTATTTCTTGAAACAAATGATGAATTTACACATTGTTGACATTGTGACCTGTCTGGTAATAGACACCTGCCACTTTGTGGAAGCCTCCCTGTAAACTCAGGTAAAGCTACCTGGAAATGACAGGTAGAGTTTCACGGAATGCATCCGTAGAAATCCCCTTTGTAGACTTGGTTATGCAGTGATCAGACCCATGCTCATTAGCCATCACTGTGCACTGAAGCAGCTGTTGCAAATAATTGCTGTTAACCCCAAGGGAATGACCTGTCTGAAGCAGTAAGTAACATGGTAGGTGTTCAGGTACAGGCAGACATGAATGATGCCATAAAATCCCATCCAGGCCCAACCCATGGGACATCGCCTTGTGTTTGAATATTGATAATTACCAATACTCATAGCTGTAAGTTCAAAATACAATAAAGCTTTTTACTTGGGCAAGCTGGGCTTACCTACATTTGGGCTTTGGGCATTATAGTCCGGAACTGCCTGTAACAGCTATAATAGCTCAGCCCAACCCCCCCCCTTTTCTTTTAAATATTACAAATTACACCAACAACAAAAAAACTGTCACCATTGTCTGAAGTTTAAACTAGCCTACAACTTCTCAAAGTGAAGGGTCGGGGTAATATGCGAGGTAGGCTTAGGCCAAACAAAAAAAGGTGTGCTTCAGATTACCCGACCCCACTTGACCCTAGAAACCTTTATGCAATTTTGAAAAAATAGTTATATTTTAGGTCATTTTGGAGCTCGAGCTGGTTGTCGATGAGTCGGCATTGATTTGCAGACCATGTAACCTGAAACACACTCTTTTTTTTGGCCTTATAGGCCTGGGTTTACGGTACACAACTTGCTAGGTCTATACCGCACAGGTCACAAGTTCAACAGGAACCTGACAAGTTCAACAGAAGCCTGCCAATTTACAGCAACTGTCGGCCATGACTGGTCATTGTTACACAGATGTCACAGAGACTGTTTTACGGAAATTGGATTCCATGAAACCAATTTGACCATATCCTACCCTTAGTGCCACTTATTATAGCTTGACCTTTAAGGCCAGCATGGTGTTTTGATACAACATCTATCAAAGGGGGTTGATGCAGGGACCAAATTGTGGACCAGATACCCTACAATGTTAGAAGTAAATGTTGCTGAGCAGTAGAATCTACCGTAGTTTTACATAGTGCATCAAATTAGAAATGATTCTGTAGTTTCCAAAACAATATAGTGTAGTATACAAATGATTCTTCTGTAGCTTATGAAATAGCCAATCAGTTATCAGCATTATCAGCAGATAATGTTTTGAACCTTTGAATTATAAGTATTTGACTCGGACATAATTGATATGGTGTAATTGTAATCAGGCCAAGAAAATTAAAATTTGTGTTAATTTGTGTTATATATATGTATATAGTTTAAGAATTTAGTGGAGGAAGGTCAGATTTTCTCTATTTTCTTCTTTTTTATCCCCTTTTTTTTTGTATTTTTTTGTTTCAACTTGGTCACTTCATTTGCATGATCTTACGTGACTGCTGAACCTTTATTTACTACAAATATAATTCCTTGACATGTGCTCCAAATTACGTTTATGGGTAGAGACCCGTATAAGTAATACATATATATTGCATATAAAAAGTGTTGAGTGTATAGATTTGGAGGGGATAGAGTTGAAGAGATACTGATGTCTGTTGTCAGTAGACAAGAGTAATAGTTGGTGGTTGATGATTAGGGGATGAGTATTGCAGTGATGGGATGAGCTTAACTACAAGTTTGGTTCTCTGCCGGCGGTCATGGGTTTTGTGTGTGATTGGTTGGAGACCCCATTTGGTGGGTGGGCGTGTGTGTGTTCTGTGCTTGCTACTCATGTAGCTCTGCACCAATTTGGGGTGTTGCTTCAGTAGGCTACTCAAGTATCACTAGCTGCGAACACTCCATATAACTAGTCTCAGTTGGCTTGTCATCTCCGATTTCAGAATTCCTTGGGCTTCAAAAGTACCCAGAAATTGAACTACAGAGTTGACTGGAAAACTGTAGTCAATACTCTCAGACAATCTGTTAAATAACCCCAAAGTGGCCAGATCTAATGCTTTATTAATTGAATAAAAATGTCTAAGGTGTGCTCCGTTTTGATCGTTGGGTCGGGTAACTTGGCCTCATTTTATGACAGTTAGTCTCAGACAGAACGGAGCCTGAGTTAGACCATGACAGGGACAGCCATTACACAACACTAAATGATCTACTTAAATGTTACTTAATAACAATAATTGCTTTTCTATGAATGGTCAGCCCTTTATGGATGGCATGTTTTCTTAATGCATTGTGTGTCATTGTGACCAGCACTGAATTGGTACAAAATGATAACCTGTCACAAAAATGATAACACGGTCAGCGTGATGTTTGTATCCAACTTTGGAGAATTACTCATCAGGGCTGCATCCATCAAATTTAAGCAATTTCATGGCACTTTGTCATCCTTAAAGGGTTAAAGAAACAGGAGCACAACCGGAAGGGTGGGGCCTGATCATGGACAAGCACTCTCCTGTGCAGTGACCATTAGCAGAGAAGACTCTGCACAAATATTGATATAGCTTTCGTAAGGGCACAGGTTAATTACTCTACATGAACCATAATGGTTAAGGAACTGTGTATGAACACTTCGGGCTGCCCATATGTGGTAGCATCTTTACTGGCTCTTGGGCAGTTCACCTTGTGACTAATAGGAATCAACAGTATTTGGCACAACTGCTACTGCTCGTCCATGTAAGGGGTGGAATTGCTCACTGAACTATTATCCCTTTCAGACATTCAGTTCAAACAACATTCACTTTGATTGAAACTGCCTGTACCGCACAGTAAATAGATACTCCATTCATTATAACCTGTCCACTACAATTAAACTGTCTTCACTTCTTCTTTTGTAGCTGATAACATGTTATGCTAATAAAGTAGGGTCCGTTACACTTTTCTTAAGGTGTGTATCATACGTTCTTGAGTAGACGCTGGATCTTATACACAAGTCAGATCACCAATGAGGCTCATAGGATCAGCACAAAGTCAGGGCTGAATAACCTTTTTATTTTGGAAACTAGGAGGCAGGTCTTAGACATCAATGGACAACTACATGGTTTGCCACAGTCTGAAGTTAGCACACAGAGTGGGGCAGAGACACAAGTAAGACAGCACAGAGACCTCTGGTTGGAGAGTGCAGCAACAGCAGCAACCAATCACAGACCAGGACGTGGGCTGGTCATGTGACACCCACCTGTAGTCATGTGACATTTATTTGTGGACTGTGGGGAGCGAGACGTACAGAGACTCACGCTGTGGGATAGAGTGACCACACCCTCACTAACAAGAGTTAGTCTTTGCAATATACAGTCAGTCTTCATTTTAATCAGGAATCCAGCATTTGGCTTACAGCCATACCTAACATCAGAACCATGACGAAAGAGGCGTTTGACATTTTTATTGTTTGCTTCAGAATGATTCAATCTTCTGCAACTGTGTTTCTCAATCTGGTGACACTTGTCTGTGTTGTCAAGTATAGGAGTCTCCGTACTGCAGCTGGCGTCTTGGTGGCCTGTCTGGCCCTCACTGACACCCTCCATGGTGTGGCTATATACGCCCTACCAGTGCGTGCCCATATAGGGAGTGTGTGCATCATCAGTTTAGCTGTAGAGGGGTTTCCCTTCTGTGCACAGATGATGGTCTTTGCCATGATTGCCATGGAAAGGAGGAATTCTCTGCTAGCACAGTTAAATGGTGTTACAAAATGGCAGGTGAGAAATGTGCTTGTTGTGATTGGAGTCTGGACTGCCTTGGCAATTCCCTTCTTTATATATAGCATTTGGACACCTACAGTTTCCAAGGATCCTATGTGTACTGTATCAAACAAGTTCCCCAAATCATTCTCCTATGCTGTTGGCATTCACGGCATGCTGTGCACCTTCATCATTGTCCCGTTCTATGGTGCTATTGCTAAGATTGCATATTCCAGTAGTCGCCAAGTAGCTGCAGGTGCCTCTCGCACAGAGCGGCAGAGACAACAACTACAGTCAGCCCTGCGCATCACCAAAATGATGGCACTTGTCTATGGGGTATTTAATGTTTGTTACATACCAATGGGTATTTCTGTCTTAACCATCTCAAAATCTGCCCCATTCTGGCGCTATGCACTGAACCAACTGTTAGTCTGTTTGGGAGATGTGAACTTTTGGATAAACCCAGCAATCTATGCATGGAGAAACAAGCAGTTCCGTAAAGCAATTAAGCAGCTTTTCTCGTGTTGTTTCCGATGCTGTACGCAGCATAATAACGCTGTGGTCCTCATCAATGCACCAGCAGGTCAGCAAATGTATGTACAAACAATACGTGTTCCTACCAGCTCCACAGTGACTGCTGGTACAAGTCAACAAACCCCCTCATCATTGAAAATCATGGAACCAAGACGCGAGATCATTGTTGATGCAATGGATATGGCACAATATCAAGCACATTCTTCACTCTCCAACATTGACATCTAACTTTGGTGTAATCTGGTTTAACTTCTCAGATATATTCTGCTTTACGTGATTAGGATAAATACAGTGAATGATATCCTGAAACATATATGTTATACACTATGGCATGGCTAACCATGACCACAATTGACATGTAACTGAATGAATGTTTTATATAAATGGGCCTTATCAAAGGCAGGACAGCAGGCAACTGCAACCATATGAAACATACTGTGCTGTAAAATGTGGTTTAACTTCTCTGATATCTTCTGTTTTACATGTGAGACCCATACATGTAGTAGATAATATATGCCTCTCTATTTAAAATTGTCAAGTTGTGTTGTTTTTTTCACATTAAAGAAATGAAAATAAATCTGAGAAATGTAAAATATATTCCAATCTGCAAAATTGTTGCTATCCTATAGAGGCAGGGGGACAGGGAGGGGGGCTGGAAGGGGGCAAAGAGGGGGCAGGGAGGGAGACAAGGAGGGAACAGGGAGAGGGCGGAGAGGGGGCAGGGAGGGAAGGCAGGGGGCAGGCAGGGGGACAGGCAGGGGGTGAGGCAGGGGGCAGGCAGGGGGCAGGCAGGGGGAGGCAGGGGGACAGGGAAGGGACAGGCAGGGGGGTAGGCAGGGGGCAGGCAGGGGGCAGGTAGGGGGAGGCAGGGGGACAGGCAGGGGGTAAGGCAGGGGGCAGGCAGGGGGCAGGCAGGGGGAGGCAGGGGGACAGGGAAGGGACAGGCAGGGGGCAGGGAGGGGGGCAGGGAGGGGACAGGGAGGTTGCAGGGAGAGGGGCAGATCAGGGGAGAGGCAGGGAGACAGGGAGGGGACAGGCAGGGGGCAGGCAGGGGGCAGGCAGGGGGCAGGCAGGGGGCAGGCAGGGGGAGGCAGGGGGACAGGGAAGGGGCAGGCAGGGGGCAGGCAGGGGGCAGGCAGGGGGGTAGGCAAGGGGCAGGCAGGGGGCAGGCAAGGGGCAGGCAGGGGGCAGGCAGGGGGACAGGTAAGGGGACAGGGAGGGGGCAGGCTTGGGGCAGGCAGGGGGACATGGAGGGGACAGGGAGGGGACGGGGAGTGGACAGGGAGGGGATAGGTAGAGGGACGGGCAGGGGGCCAAAGCAGGGGAGAGGCAGGGAAACAGGGAGGGGGAAAAGGGCAGAGCAAATAGGGAGGGGGACAGGGAGTATGAAGGAGATGATACTTGAAGTGGAATAGGAATTGTTGGTCTAACATTGAAGTACACATACTTTTGGGTCTTTACCCATCTTTGTCCCGATCTCTCCCACCCTCTCTCTTGCCCTCTTGCTCCATCTCCATCTCTGTCTCTGTCTCCCTCCACCCCTTGTCTCCCCTGATAGTAGTTCTGTGGTCCCCCACTTGGTGTCTCTGTGAGTACACTACATCCAACCCTCATCATATTACTATGCCTTCATCTTTTACCCTTTAAAGGCTGCATGGTTCTTTAATGCCCTATACATCATTTATTGTCAGGATGCACGAGCGCAGCCCCAGTGAGTAGCTCGCCAGTGCTAAATTATACTACATTATCAAACTGACCCTATAAGCCTGCAATTAGGGAGTGGTCATCAGTTAACAGGGGGGGGGGGGGTGTTGTTGATATCCATGCAAGCATGCAGGAATCCCCCTCCCCAGCCCACTGGAGAGAGGTCAAAAATATGTTGCCCCCCCCCCCCCTGCAGACTCATCGAAATTTCCGACCCCCCCCCCCCCCCCCCCCCTGGAGACTCATCGAAATTTCCGACCCCCCATCTGAGGTATTGTAACATGCTGGCTTTTCCACAGCAGAGGGGTGAAATTTCTCTACCCCTACCAAATCCATCGACCCCCCAGTCAATGATTAATGACCACTCCTGTAACTGTTTAGGGACGGCATGATACTGTAATGGATGATGCCCTCACCAGGGCTGCAATGCAGCATCGGTTAGTTACTCCCTTGGGCTGCATCACGACGACAAATGTTATCTTTTAGTGATATGCCATCCTTAAAGGGTTAAAGGATTGAGAACCCAGCACAGATGTATATATAGCGCTGCCGGAACCAGAGTTTTAGGTCAGCCCCCCCCCACATCCTGGGGCACTAGATGGGGGTCCCCTATGTCACCTGTCAAATTCAAGAAATAGCCCGGGAAATAGCCATGTCCCCTGTCACTTATATCCCTAAGTCCAATGACGCCAATAAGAACCGATCATGTCCCATGTAGAATTTAAGAAATACCCCACGGCATATCATTAATGTTTTTCCTCATGTCCTAAGCTTCATGTTGCATGTCCAATTTAAGAAATGTCCATGTTGCGATGTCGAATTTAGGGGTCTAGGGCCATCCTCCTGTCCCCCCAACACCACTATCAGTGTCACTCACCCTTTAAAGGCCGTATAGTACATGTATGCCCACTGCCATCACGGTGCATAAATTAAGCACTGATAAGTAAGTAACTGGCCAGTGCTGCACTTATGGCATCAAACAAATCCTATGGGGTTGATACACTCCCAAAAGGTCAGCATGGTCTCAAATGCAGCATTGGTGTATAGTGATGACAACGTATGTAGCATATTAAAACACTATACGCCTCTTAACCCTTTAAGGATGGCATAATGCCTAATTGCATCATATCCTGGGTCGCCATGATATAGGAATGCAGCCCTGGCAAGTAACTCGCCAATGCTGCATTCAAGCATCATGCCAACCCTACAGTGTTGAGACACTCCTTGACGTACACTACCATGATGTACATTCATGCCGACCCTTCAGGAGTGTCTCAACCCCATAGGATCGGCATGATGCATGAATGCAGCCCTGGCGAGTGACTCACTAGTGCTGCATTCACGACTATGATGCATTAAAACATTATGCCATACTTATACACAGAGAACAAATGATTTCACACCTCTTGTATACTGCATACAGCTGGTGGTATAAAGTAGCTATAGGCCTTGTACCAAGCTGTAAGGGTATTTTGTGTACAGCATGGTACATGTCCTATAACTACTACTTAAAGGGTCAAAGGGCTAAGCACTAGGTTACTCCGTCCTCCCACCCCGCCTACCACTACTACTAGTGCCACACACAGCACAATGCGGTCCTTAAAGGACTAACAATACTACTACTCCCTGTCACAGTGCCACACACACACACACACACACACACACACACATGTGGACACACACAGATATACACACCATGCAGAGACCACAACACATGGCGGCACCCACATGGATGTACCCCACCACGGGGGGATGGACACACTAACCACTCACAGTAAGAACTTACTGAATCACTCACTATATCTTATTAAATAGTGTATGTTATATGTAGAATAGTGAAGGTTCTACCACTATACTGTACAAGGAGATATAGCAGTATAGTATGGTAGATTATGGGGTACACTCAAACACATAATGTAGGGAGTGTACCACCGCGGTGCCTTTCATACAGTGCCAAAGTAGAGGGTGGGAGGGTAAGTGTATAAACCCTTTAAGGACGGATGTCGTTAAAAACGACATTTGTCAGCATGGTGCACCAATGCAGCCCTGGCGAGTTACTTGCCGGTGCTACATTGGTGCATCATGCTGACCCTTCAGGGGTGTCTCAATCTTGTAGGGTCGGCATGATGCTAGAATGCAGCACTGGTGAGTTACTCATTCATGCATCATTCATGCATCATGATGACCAAGGGCATGATTTATTAAGACATCATGCCGTACTTAGAGGGTTAACCCTTAGATTATCCATGGCTTATCTTTGTCTTACTTAACCCTTTAATGATGGCATAGCGCTTTAATAAGCTGTCCCATTGGTCACCACGATCCAGGAATGCAGCCCAGTTGAGTATCTTACCAGTGCCACACTTTTGCATCACTTGCATCATACCAACCCTTTTGTTGGTACTGTCCTGAAGGGTCGGCAGACTGTAGGCATGATGCACCAATATTATCATCCCGTCATCAATGGGCCAATCCATATGATGCTTGAATGCAGCACCAATGGTAACTTAATACCAGTGCCGCATTTTTACATTGTCCGATCCTGTGTATTATCCAACCGTAATCTACCCTGGATGAGGTTCATAGATGGTGCATCCATTTGACAGCCAGCATATAAGGCAGCCGTTAGATTATCCTAGCAGAAACTGCTCCCTGGTTGGATATCCTTATGAATATCCTTAAAGATATCCTTGTGAATATCCTTGCAGGAATTGCTTCCTGACTAAATATCGATCCTTATGAATATCCTTATAAATATCCTTGTAAAATTCTTTGAAGAAACTGCTTCCTGGCTGGATATCCTTATGAATATCCTCATGAATAGCCTTGTGATAACCCTTGCAGAAACTGCTTCCTGGCTGGATATCCTTATGAATATCCTTGAAAATATCCTTGTGAATATCCTTGCAAAAACTGCTTCCTGGCTGGATATCCTTATGAATATCCTTAAAGAGGGGGACAGGGAGGGGAACAGGGATGGGGACAGAGAGGGGGACAGAGAGGGGGACAGAGAGGGGGACAGGGGGGAGGAAGGGAGGGGCAGGGGGACAGGGAGGAGGCAGGGAGGGGGGCAGGGAGGGGGACAGGGAGGGGGACAGGGGGGACAGAGAGGGGGACAGGGAGGGGGAGAGGGAGGGGGACAGGGGGAACAGAGAGGGGGACAGGGAGGGGGGCAGGGAGGGGGGCAGGGAGGGGGGCAGGGAGGGGGGCAGGGAGGGGGGCAGGGAGGAGGCAGGGAGGGGGCCAGGCAGGGGGGCAGGGAGGGGGGCAGGGAGGGGGGCAGGGAGGGGGGCAGGGAGGGGGACAGGGAGGGGGGCAGGGAGGCGAACAGAGAAGGGGACAGGGAGGGGGCAGGGAGGAGGCAGGGAGGGGGGCAGGGAGTGGGACAGGGAGATGGGCAGGGAGGGGAAGAGGGGGGGCAGGGAGTGGGGCAGGGAGGGGGGCAGGGAGGGGGGCAGGGAGGGGGCAGGGAGGGGGGCAGGGAGGGGGGCAGGGAGGGGGGCAGGGAGGGGGGCAGGGAGGAGGCAGGGAGGGGGCCAGGCAGGGGGGCAGGGAGGGGGGCAGGGAGGGGGGCAGGGAGGGGGCAGGCCCTGTGCCCTCTTTTTCCCTATGCTGGAGAGGGTAAGGTTTGGGAATTATATATATCATAGTATAGGGTCTGGACAAATTGTTTTTTTGTTTTTTTTTCGGGGGGGGGGTTGGGGGGGCTAACATATTCAGCCCCACTCCTCTGTGATTGGGGGCACCTTGGCCCCCCTGCCCCCCCTTTTTTTCTACGCCACTGCAGTGAAACAAGGGGACTAATTGGAGGACTAACGTTTATGTATGGGGCAGACTTATCTATGCTGTATTGTAGACCTGTATACACTACCACATCATGCTTACATCCCACTAAGGGTCAGTGTATATGGGTTATAGGATATACATGAGGGGTAGAATATGCTGACAACATGCATGCCTAGACTTAG
This sequence comes from Harmothoe impar, assembly GCA_947462335.1. NCBI lineage: Eukaryota > Metazoa > Annelida > Polychaeta > Phyllodocida > Polynoidae > Harmothoe > Harmothoe impar. The sequence continues at coordinate 60,006,105 of OX381719.1, read as the reverse complement.
TGTCCATGTATAACTGTTATGTAGGGTACAGGACATGCCAAGCTGTACACATGGACATGCTCTACAAATACACAATACACATGGCGCGGCCACATGGCTATGGTGCCATGTCTCAAGCTAAATGCTGGAATATTAATGTAACATGTCAAAAGCCTGAGGGAGTGGTCATTAATTATAAACAGGTGGGGTTCGTGGATTTGGAGGGGGGGCAAGGAAATTCTGAACCCTCTTCTTACTATAGTCCAAAGGGGGCGGGATTCTAACAAAGTAGATGCATCTTGGGGTGGAGGGAATTCTGACATGTCTCAATTGGAGGGCAGAAAAAAACTTTCATATGCTCATGAATGTGGAAATCCACCAACCCCCCTCCCTGTGGTTAAATAATGACCACTCCCTAATGATGTGCCTCTACATGGGTACCCAGAATATTGACCGTGTCAATTTTTAGCGGAAGGGCCGTGTCATTGTGTCAATTTTTAGGTATATAAGAACTTATACAAAAATCCCCGTGAGTCGATTTTTATCCCTATTTTTCCTGTGTCCGTCGACTTTAAAAAGGGCTCAAAACAGCCGTGTCGCTGTGTCGCCCATGCTGATTTTTACCTATGTAGAGGCACAATGATATAATCATAAAGCGAAAGGACATAGCCGTCCTTAAAGGGTTAAATGACCAATCATTGAGAAACCTGTCATTCAGATTATTTTTGGACCTCTGTCTATATATACGTCGTCCCTAAGTGGCTAAATGAGCTGCATCAAGGTGTGATTCTGCTCAATACAGTTTCTACAGTCCCCACACAGGTACCTGAACTATGGAAGTGTCACGTGACCTGTACAAGGTACACGGCCAGTTCTAGGCTGTGTCTCACGAACTTGGGCCTATGTGTTTGTCTATGACCGGGTGCCGCCTATGACCGGGTGCCGTCTATGACAGGGTGCCGTCTATGACCGGCTATCAATGAAAGTTGTTTGGAGGAATAAAAAAAAAGATTTTAATATTTTTTTCAAAATTTTTATAAATAAATATTGTCAAATTTTTTTTTTTTTTAAAGTTTATCCCTCCAAACCAACTTTTTTAGATAGCTGGTCATAGACAGCACCCGGTCATAGATGGCACCCGGTCATAGACGGCACCCGGTCATAGACAACCACCCGGTCATAGACAAACACATTGGCCCAAGTTCGTGAGACACAGCCTCTAGTTATACTCAGTATGGGCATACACTTCTGTATTAAGGCAGAAGTGTGTTTCAGAAAACATGGGGCAGGAGAAGGGAAGCCTGTTCTTGCTGACAAAAAATGTGCTAAAATCTAAAATAATAATATGAATTTTAAAAATTGGGCAAAATAAGGAGCAAGGGTAGACCCTTTTTGGAATCGGGTCAGGTTGCTTGAAACTCACATTTTTCTTTGGCCTAATGAGTCAGGGTGAGGACTGGGCCATTATTCTAGTAGGCCCTAAATGAGGGATACATGTACCAACCATCTAGGGCACAGTAAAGTAATGGGCTGCCGTCCACCATCCGTGTAATTCAATATTTACATCAATATCTCTGTGATGGTCCCCAGATAATATGCAGCATGTGTGGTACCATTAGAAAGAGGATACTACTGCGGTTCAAGTCTAGTGGGGGAATGATAGGGGGGGGGTAGTCATAATATGTCCTCTGTCGATTTCAAGAAAAGCCGAATGTACAATGTCACTATCTAATTTTTACTCCTGACTGATGACACTTAGCCTCAAAGTGGTCCATGTCACCATATTGAATTTAGGAGTCTGGGGCCATTCTAGTCTTTCTATCTTTTTCTATGTCTAGCGGTCTGTTTTGTCTCACCCAGCTAACAAAAAAACGTTATTTTATGTCAAAATGACATTATAAATGTTATATAAAGCTTTTTTGTATAACATTTTTTTGTTTACTGGGCAGTTTCAAAAATGGAGTCCCATGAGGCACAGCCTTGGTTCTTACAATGTATGGTGTCCAGTACTGGCATGTCACTCACAGGGGCTGCATGAATGCATCATGACAACCAAGACCATGATACATTAAGGCATCATGCTGTCTTGAAAGGGTTCATATAAATGGAGTGGTATAGTTTGTGACCCTGTGACCCCGTGATTACCCTATCATGCACCCTGTGTACAACTATAGGCTGTGTCTCATGAGATGGGATGATGGTAAATGTCTTTGGCCGGGTGCCATCTTTGACCGGCTTGATAGAAAACAATTTATTTAGGACAGATGAAGATATAAATGGGCTACTGACTACTAATATAAGTGGTATAGCGTGCAATGACTATTTCAGCCAATTTTTCTAAACTTCATCAGCCCTAAATAAACCATTTTCTACCGAGCCATTTGATAAGGGTGCATCTCATGAGACACAGCCTACAACCATATACTGTGTGTGTGGGTGGGGGGGCAATGACAGGGTTACATTGTTATCTGAACTACTGACCCTTTAAGGGCTGCATATAGTCCATAAATGTATCAAGCTCTTTTTTTGTCATGATGGATGAATGCATCATGCTGACCCTACAGGACTGATACACTCCCAAAGTACCAACCTAAATGCAGCCCTGGTGATTAGAGTTGCCAGGGCTGCATTCATGCATCATGACAACAGGCATAGCACATAATAACATTATGCAGCCCCTGGGTGTAGCCCTCAAAGGGTTAATACAGTGTAATAATTGGGGGGAGTGGGGAGGGTGGTTACATGTGTCGTATAAGCAGGTCTCATCAACTCTAAACACACTCCCCCAGGGTGGCACTCTTTATTACAGGTACCCTGTATATTACATAAGTATATTGTTTCAGAGTTCATGTACATCAGGCCAGTCGAAAAGACTTGTTTCTCATTACCAAGCCATGAAAAATATGACAGGAGGACCAAATAGGCAGGGAAATATAAGATCTCGGGAACTAAATTTACATTTTAGCGATTAAGAGATCTGCAGAAGCTGTAAATATGCATCTGTTGGACTTTAATTTGATAACAAACATTATCCTATTTGTCCTGTTTTCTCATAAAAAATTACAACAACAAAACAATTGACAAAAAGAAAACAAATTTAATGATGCTGTACCTCCACCAACATTTGGATTGGAGTGAAGGCTGGGTTTCAGTTTTTTGCCTTTAGGTAACTGCAGCAGGGCATCCTAGGACTATGGACACTTTTGTATGGCCCCAGACTCCTGAATTTGATATGGCGACATGGGCATTTCTTAAAATCAACATGCAACATGAGGCCTAGTGACATGCGACATTAGGCTTAAAAGGATAGTGACAGGGGACAAAGACAACATAGACACGTGACATGGTCATTTCATGAAATTGACATGCGACATGGGGACCCCCCTATCAATGGCCCCTTCTGTTGGTCCATTGGTAGCGACCATGAATGGCTTCCGTCTTCCAGATGGCTCAGTTTTCACTGATTACCACCGATGGTGCCACGCCAAGTCACCCCCTGCATGGGCGGTCCTATCTAGATACATGTTTGTTCCAACACTGATAGCTGGCTCAGTCTCATGAGTTTGTAACAGTTGAAACGTCTTTGACCGGGTGTCGTCTTTGACCGGTGTAGTCTTTGACCGGGTGTAGTCTTTGACTGGGTATCTAGAAAAGATTCTTTTTCCATTTTTTTTTATACTACATATGTATATGATGTAATGTACTTGGTGGGACTTCTTATTGCATAATACTTTGGACAGTGCAGCTGTTTAACTTTCCATACCTAAATGCAATTATGCGGATCATGTAATCAAACTAAAATGGGAAAATCCCCAAGAATAAGCTGATAGAATAGCTTTTATCTTAAGAGCTTGTGGTAAATAAAGAAGAAAAAAAGAAAAGAAAAGGGAGGCAGTTGTACACGGTACATGGTACATGAATGGTACGGTGTATATTGTGAGTGCAGTTTGTCCGCAGCATGCAGCCATATTGGATGTATTGGTGGAGTTTGATGTTATCGGCACTGTTATGTTTTATCAGGCCTGATCCTACGGCTGCTCTGGTAACAGGTGTCTGCTGTATTGGTATAAAGCAGTCATCATTTTTGTAAAGTAAAGTGATCATTTTGAGGACATAATTCCTCCACTAGGGGGACCTACTATACAACAATGTAACACATAGCCTCTGCTTTAGGTAATGTATTAATTATCACCTATAGTGCTATTGGTAGATGTTGACAAATTGGAGGATATGATAAATACTATCATAGTAGAATTTCAAGTGATTTAAGAGAAAATTAGGGCATGATTTTCTTAACTATAAATATTTATAGACAAAATGGCAATCATCAAATTGAATACCCTGGGTCTTCATATTGATTATGTAGCATGCTCTATGATTGAATCAAAAAGATGATCACATTGACGACCTGGATCCTCACTTTAAAGATCACTATAGTTCTACCCCTCGACCCAATCAAAATGATTACCCTAAAGTCCTCACTAGTGAGTGCTTATTTCATAATGCTCACAGAAGAGGTTTGGAGGGAGGGGGTCTACATGTACAGGTTCATCAACCTACATCCACATAGTTATAAAATGATTAAAACAATTGGTACGCCGACATCTTTTGTGAGAACATGACAGGAGCCAAGGAGAAAGGACAATCCACCTGTTGTCTGCAGGGATCATCTTTCCTGTGTGGGCACTAAGCGATGTAATATTAATCAACATCAATATTGAAAGGAGACAAAATGGCTTGAAGCAGGTATTGCATGATGTCTAATGGCAGTTATTGTTTTAGAATGGTAATCACTTAATGGCATACCATGGAGTACAATAGGGACCTGGTATATAACATGTCATATTTGTGGCAGTTCAATGCTTTGATGCCGACCCTTCAGGGAGGTGTTACAGAAAATATTCACACTGTTGACTTTACATTAATCGATGTAAATTTTCATGTAAAAATCGCCACCACCTCCCGACATGGTGCCAATATTTAGCCTACGTAGCTTGAATCGGAAGACATTAACTTAAATTTGAAGAATTCAACGTAAATTATTAGATATACATTAGTATTAACATACATTATTAATTAACATTAAGCATTAACGTAAATTCACTATATTTATGCTGTTTCTTACACTGTTTTCTGTAACAGCCCCCAGGAGTGTCTCAACCCCATAGGGTCGGTATGACGCTTGGATGCAGCAATAGAGAGTTACCTGCCAGTGTTAATTTATGAAGTTTTATGTTTCTAAGTGTACTAGAATTACTGCACATTTAGATCATTTAGATTAGGGCTTCTTTTATGTGGGTCTGATGCACAAATGTCGTGCAGGCTGTTAACTTGGCAGGACTGTCTTTATGCATTATGATGGCAAATCAACATGAATATTGAGGACCTTAACCCTGTAAGGACGGCATAACGCTTTAATGCATCATGCTCTTGGTCATCATGGCATTGGCATGATCCTTGAATGCAGCACTGGTGAGTTACCCGCCAGGGCTGGATCATGCATTATGATGACCATAAGTGTATAAAACAGGCTATCTCTCCATTAACAAGATGCACCACCAAGCTCCCCCCCATGTCAGAATCAAAATTATCCGAATTTCGCCAAAATGTGCGACATATGGCTGGTTTTGTACAAGCAGGTCACTGCATGTGATGTTGGTGATAAGGGGGCGGTGTAATTGATTGTTGTCAGTTAGCTGGAGACTGTGTTACTGTGTACTCTGTACCACCAGGCGGTTACTGATAGGTAGGTACTGTTTACTGCTCTATTTCATGTAGCGCTTAAAAGGCTGTGCATTAATGCATCACGCCCTTCATTGCCATGATGCTTCTTCGGGTATCACTTTTCAGTGAAAATTTCTCCCCCTCAACCAGCGAAATGTTTGACTTTGAGTTAGCACGCTTGTCACCGGTGCGAGAGGTCTGTGGTTCGATTCCCGGCCGATCCAATGACTAAGTTTTCTGCGACCTCTACACTGAGCCCGGAATTTGTTTTCCCCTTCTGGACAGATCCTTCTCTAGCCATTCGTGGGTCTGTTCGACCGGGGCCACTTCCCTCCATGGATTCCCTTCAAATGGATCCCGGCGGACATCTTCTTTTGGGAGAGGGTGTTCCCTCGGGGTTCGATAGCTCAGACTTTGTCGCCCCTTCTCTCGTTTGTCGGGAGTATGGAGTCTCGCGGCCTGATCCCACACCCTATTGATGTGTGCCAGACTGAAATCCAATTCCCCCTCCTCTAGGGAGTCTTTCGTTCTCTGGAGAAAGCGAGCGCACTGGCTGGTACGGTTGGCTGGGGATTGGCCACCTGCTGCCTGTTGGTAGTTGGAGGAGCAGGTAGTGAAGAGTTGGTTCCCAGTATGGGCAGTTGGAGTTCAGCATGGAGTTCAGTCAACAAATTGGCTGGATCGGTTCGACGCTGTGAGCTTCTATCATTGGCTGCTACGGGTACATGATAGAAGCTAGGGGAGCTGTGTAAGGGAAGTAGTTACCACCCCCTTCCGCGCACCCAACCGACCCAGTAACGTAAGGCACGGTTAGATTGTCAGACGGGGAAGTAGCTCAGTTGGTAGAGCAGCAGGTTACGTGATCTGAGTGTCGTGGGTTCGAGTCCCGCTTTCTCCACCAGTGTAACGGTGGCGGAAAAATCATCTGGAGAAAGCGGGAGTCGAACCCACGACCTCCAGACTCCGAAGCCAAGTGGTCTACCACTGAGCTACATCCCCATCTGACAATCTGACCACGCCGTACGTTACTGAATTGGTATAGTACGGAGGGGAGCCGGATTACCCAAGTGATACCACCTTGCTGGTTTACCACCGAGGCACGGGTATCTGACCCCTACAACTTTAAGCAGTAAGTCTTTGCCTAAATGCCAAAATTCATGCAGTGATGACTGTGGATGCTGGAGACTACTGAGTTCTCATTCATCATCTAATAATCATTTGTTTATTACATATTGTTTGTAAATGGATGCTTTACCCAAAGTTCCATTACAGATTAGGAACATCAGCACAGGCATTTGGCAAGTCTACATATATATATATATATATATATATATATATATATATATATATATATATATATATATATATATATATACGGTCCCCTTTACAAGTGCACTGGTAGAAATAAGAATATCTAATACATTTAACCAGCCCTTATGGCAGGTTTTTGTAGCATGTAGATATACCATATGCAACATGCTACATTTTAGCTGTATGTCGCTAACGGGACCTGGTCCAACTGTCATGCAGGATAGATAAAAGAAATATTAATCAATTAATCAATGACGTTGTACATTTCATTATGTATTCTCACGCAATGCCCTTAATACATTAATACTGCTTTATTACACTTTTATCTATCCTTAACTAGCTTGTCGTATCAAAGTAATGTAGGGGTCAGATTCTGGGTCAGTGGTCTCCTTTGTGCACCGAACCAATCCAGTAACGAAGGGCATGGTTCAAAAAACGTCTTTTCTGGGACCGTCACAACAATTTACTGCCGTTGAAGCTTTAACAGCACAACATTTTTTTACATCACTGGTCTAGGGGTAAAAATTTGGCGGGTGTGTGGGCCTCATGAAGCATAGTAACATGCTAGATTTTTCGCTAAAAACAAGTGGCATTTTTGCCCCCCACCAAAAAGGGTCAGAATTACCCCCCCCCCCCAAGTCAAGTGGTAAAACATTTCTTTGATCCCCTCCCAAAACCCATCACCCACCCCCCCTAATGATGACAAATGAGGTATATTATAATTATATCCTGCCAATAAAGTATGAACAGCACTATTGTACATTTATCTCCTCATTACTAGGTACTCACATTACAGTAATATGCTGTCATCAAAGCATTAATCTTTATTTCACCTTTATCTGTCCCCTACCAGGTACTCACATGGACGTGCAGCAGACTACAGCGTTGTAACAGTCAGTGAGTGCTGACACATGAGGCGCGTCCAATGGCCCCTGGTACCACACAGGGCAATGAAGGTAAGTACACGCTGATGGGTGGTCTTGTCTTAACCCTTTAAGGACGGCATATTGCTCAAAGGTGACATTTGACGTCATGATGCACCAATGAAACCTTTGTGAGTATGTCAAGGGTGCTGCATTTGTGCATCATGCCGACTCTACAGGAGTGTCTCAACTTTGTAGGATTGTCATGAAGCTTGAATGCAGCACTGGCCAGTTACTCACCAGGGCTGCATTATGCATTGCGACAATCAAAGGCATGATGCTGTCCTCATAGGGTCAATCAAGGATCACATTTGATTGACCTCCATCCCCTAAATATCATTCTTTTTAGTGTTTGGAACATATTCAAGTAAGTTTCAGAAATTGGGAAAAATAGGATATAGCCACTTTGAGCAACAAAATGCCAATGTTTATGCAGTGTGACTCTATGCTAGTAGTCAGTATTCTCCTCCTCTTTGTAGGACCCACCACCACCAGCAGCACAGGCGGCATGGAGAAGGGTACCCCGTATGAAGAGCTGGGCTTCAGAGAGTCTGCCGAACATGAGGAATGTGAGTTTATTTTCTATGGAATACAAGAGAGCTATTGGTTTAATGCTTTAAGGATGAGTGTTGCTAAACGATGACGTTGGTCGTCATGATGCACCAATGCAGGCCCAGCAACTCCCCAGTGCATCATGCCTTTTGGGATTGTCTCAACCCTGTAGGGTCGGCAAAGATCGCAGTATTTCACACCTCCATGTGAAATAACCAAGAACCCATGGCCGTATTTCAAAATGGCAGTTTGTTTGAAAAGTGTAGAGATAAGCTATTTCAGCTTAATTGGGCCATCCCCCTGTTATAATTTCATTTGAATTGAAAAAAGAAACCCACCTAAAACACAAAGAAGCACTCGTTTTAGTGTATTGGCTGGGTTGTTTCACTTGTGGCATGTCAGGCCAAATTTCACTCAGTCCCAGTCTCCTGAAATAGGGTCTGATATTTAACTCCAGAAAAAAACAATTAACCAACTAAGAACATGAACCTTTTGATAATCTATATATGTATTCTTAGGAAGTGGTCTTTTGAAAAACAAAACTTGATTAATTTGTGGGTATGATAGCGTATACAAATTTGGATCCCCTCTCTTTTTAGCTGGTTGAAGTTGTTAGTCCATGTATGTGGTGATTAAGACATTAATTAACTCTAGGAATGAAAATGTGAGAATAACTTACTCTCAGGACACAGTAATATTCACAGTCTTAACCCGGTACTGCACTTATGATACCTCACAAAGACCGACAACATGTTCTTTGTAATGCTAATCATCTTTTGTTGACAAATAAATGATGTTTTTAAAAAATAGTAGATATTTCTGTCTTCAATAAGCCTCCCATTATGCTTCATGTGCATGACCACTCTGTCCTACATACATGTTATAGACAAAGGCGCTGTCCTGTTTGTAATCATCCACAGTACATGGTTGAAGATGGGGGAAGTTTGTTTGTTTGTTTGTGTAATTTAATGTCCCATTAGCTAAAACAGAGGAGAATTTTAAGCTATAACGGATGATTGTATACAGGATGTTCCAATCAAGTAAATGAACTGAAGATAGAAGTCCCACACCTACATATTTATCAAGGCAAATGGTTCTTCAGAAACCACATGGACATGATGTGAGAGGGACAGGCCCTTAGTATGATGTTAGTCTACCAAAGCATGGGAAAAGGCAGCCAAAGATTCCAGGCTCAAACAACTGTGTGCATTGAGTCTTGAGAAATGTATCCTGATGTACCAAGCTGTCCACACCCATTCCTATCAGGAGTGTGGTCATATCGAGCGAAGCTTTGCATACAATTTATTCCCAACCCCTTTAAACTTTTATTTTCGATATTTTGTCCCATTATTGGGCCTCCTCTGGGAATTTGCACTTCATGATATAACTACACAAATACTTGCCAAGCATGCTGCTCAGTTTAACCCTGTGGTGATGTAGAGCAGGGGGAGTGTATACTAGTGAGAGACCTCCTTGGTGGTTCCTGCTGGTTCCTGCTGGTTCCTGCTGGTTCCTGCTGGTTGCAGTGGGAACCAGCATACCCAAACAACAGATCACTAAGGTATCAACTGTTGTGGAAGAGCACTGTTCTTTGTTCTTTGTAATGCTAATCATCTTTTGTTGACAAATAAATGATGTTTTTAAAAAATAGTAGATATTTCTGTCTTCCATAAGCCTCCCATTATGTTTCATGTGCATGACCACTCTGTCCTACATACATGTCATAGACAAAGGCGCTGTCTAGTTTGAAATCATCCACAGTACATGGTGGAAGATGGGGGAAGTTTGTTTGTTTGTTTGTTTGTTTATGTAGTTTAATGTACCATTAGCTAAAACAGAGGAGACTTTTAAGTGGATGATTGTATACAGGATGTTCCAATCTATTAAATGACATGAAGATAGAAGTCCCACTCCTACATATATATTGAGGCAAATGGTTCTTCACACCACATAGACATGGTGTGATAGGGACAGGCCATTGGTATGCTGTAAGTCTAACAATGCATGGGAAAAGGCAGCCAAAGATTCCAGGCTCATACAACTGTGTGCATTGAGTCTGGAGAAATACATCCCCACTTACCAAGCTGCCCACACCCATTCTTATCATTACGTGCGACGGTTTGCATACAATTTTTTCCCGACCCCTTTAAACTTTTATTTTTGATATTTTGTCCCATTATTGAGCCTCCTTTAGGAATTTGCACTTCATGGTATAGCTACACAAAAACATGCCAAGCATGCTGCTCAGTTTAACCCTGTGGTAATATGGGAGGGTGTATTATAGTGATGTCATTCTGTGCTGGTTCTTGCTGGTTGCAGTGGGAACCAGCATAACTCAACAACAATAGAACAATAAGGTATCAACTGTTGTAGAAGAGCACTAATGATTATAATAATAGACTGTTTGTGTGGTGTTTCTCAGTCGGTAATTGATTATATCATCTGGACCCCTCTCCAGGTGAGTCCCACCTTTGACCCTCAAGATGGATGCAAATTAGTGTGTAGCACTTTGAAGCTCAGACATGTTTGCCTTCTCCTTTGTGTATAGATTTGTAGCATCGCTGGTGCCCGAAAAGAGACTAGTCAGCAGTGGGGCTTTGTAATGCTATTGTGATGTGTTATTGTTATTTGCTTTGTGATGTGTTATTTGTCATTGTGATGTGCTAATTGTCATTCTGATTTGTTATTTCTTATTGTTATTATGATGTGCTACTACTTACAGCATCGCTGGTGCCCCAGAAGAGACGAGTCAGCATTGATACAGCGGTGCGGCTACGTAATGCGGTTATAGTGGTGTCTATCATCTCTGTGATTGTGCTAGCTGTACTAGGTGCTGTTACACTAGGTATGAATACACATCATTTATTCACTCCTCTTCCTTTTACATACATGGCCATGTCTCACCAAATCAATCCAAGTTGAAAGTCTATGACCGCGTGCAATCTATGACCGCGTGCAATCTATGACCGGCTATTTAGGGCAGATATAGATAGGAATTGAAATAGAAATTAGTAATAAGAAGCCTTAACATGTCCATTAACCTTTTCCATTATCTCTATCCACATCTGCCTCACATTTGCCAAAAGCATTCACCTACAAGGTTCAGGTATTTTGGTAAGGGTCAGGCATTGCTGGTCTCACCTATATGAAGATCAGATATTGTTAGATTCACCCAAATAGCTTGACATTATGCCCATGCTGGACCCTCTTGACCAAGTCTTGCAATGCTGGACTATAGGGTGCCTCTCTTTCTGACTCCAAGAGCCCAGCAATGTCAGACTCATTGTACAGGATTGGCTTAGTACTCACAGAGTTGCTCAGATGTGCTGCATTCGTGCATAATGCAGACAAAGGGAGAAGTGTATCTAAAGCTGCTATACAAGTTGGCACACTCAATCCTACACTTTCTTTTTGTATCTTAGATGATTGTGTAACCCCTTCCCTCTTACAATCTGCCATTCATTATGGCAAGAGATTGTTAATATGTGGAATACAAGACTCTAATTTCAGCTATTAGTTTGCTTATTTAGTGTTGACGAGGACAGGTGGCAGCACTGAATAGTCTCCTACCTAAAAGTCCTCCATTCCTGAACCTACCAACAGAGTCTACTACTACCTGGTGTATCACTTCAAATGTTGCTACATTGTTGATGTAATTAAGTGCTGAATAGAATTCTGGGAGCGTTACATTTTTCCTGATTGATTTCTTTGGATTTAGCACACCTGAATGTCACAAAATAATTGAGATATACCATCCTTAAACAGCTCAGGACAGGGATATGTCCTTCTTATTCAAGCTCTGTTTAACAAATTGTCTTTACTTCCACCTCAAATTATTTCAGCCTGTAGGTATACTTATCATCTGGTTCTGGGCATTATTTACGTGGACAGGGGTAGCTGGTATTTAGAAGTGTTTACACCCCAGATCACACCTTTAAGGGCTGCATAGTGCCTCAATCTGATATGTCCTGTCTCATCATAAGGAAGCACTATGCTAAGGCCTACTATGGGGCCCTAAAGTGTTAACATTCACATGCCTGTTGTCCACTGTGTTGTCCCCTATGTATGGTTTATATGTAGTGTGTTCTATGTGGTTAAACACATAGGCTTTTCCTGTTTGCACTGAGACAGGCCGAATGGCTCTCTCCTACCTCATTTCTCGGAAAATATGTCTAAAGAACTTTCATTAGCTGTCATTTTATATTGAAATATAGACAGACATTTTACAAAATTGCAGTATGTAGTTATTCATTAGTCACTTACAAACAATATCATTCTTTATCAAGTCCCTAACATTAGCAGGACTCTATAATGACTCTATTCTACTAAGATTCCCTAATAATTGGGAGTCACTTTAGAGTCTTGGGGAGAGTTACCTCAGTGATCAGGTCCAGACTCCCAATAGGGAGTCACTGTGATCTTTTTCTCTGAGTATCAACAGGACTAAGATAAAACTGTCACATTGTCAATACCATGTGGTGCCAGGCTTTCTATGCTGTGCTTAGTATGGTGCAGGGTGCACTGTAAAACTGCTGTAATCAGTAATTACTATCACAGCCTTCTGCAACTGTTAACCCAGGAGCTCTCAGATATGATATTTGAATAACGAAAAATCCATAGGCCACTGTACTATAGAAACCTATACAAGTAATTCATTCCCTGGATAGTTTATTTTGTTTTTGTTTCCTCTCCAAGTACTACATTGTTTAGGGAGAACATTACAGATATTGAGTAACACTTGATATTGTGAGAATAAGTTAAATATGCTGAGCTGTTGAAATCTGCAGATCATAGAAACTCATAGCACAGGATGCAGCTTCATCCACTAGCCAGGGTCAGTGGCCATCTGGTGGTTGGCTGTTGAACTAAACATGGAGGACCTTATTGTTCTGTTGCTCTGGGTCTATAAATATTTATCTAAGTTATGTTGCTCTCTTACAGTTGGTGCCATCATTGATGAGAGTTCTTCATCCTTTGCATTTGCAGTAAGTTTATAGTTCATATCTAATACTCCACAACTAAGGGTACACCTGCTAACAACAGCCGCAAGAACCACTACCTCTCTTGGGAGATAGAACTCCTAATAAACCTTAGTACTAAATTACCATGTCCTATTGCATACTTTGTTGTAAAACATGTGACAAGTAGGTCAGGAAATATGTAGATAATAAGTATGTGGGTATATGATGATAAACGCAGTACATAAATGCTTAGTTACACTAAATTTTCCATTATACTTTGCATTTCGACATTCTATATAGCCGGGGATCCACTTCCGGTGGTGAGTTATTGTCCTGTGTCCAGTGACTAATTACAAGTATGGTATATGTGCATCATGCCGGTCCCATAATAATACTATCCAAAAGGGTCATCATGATGCACCAATTGAGTGCTAGTGATTTAGCAAGTTAGCACTGTGTAGGTATATCATGACAAAAAATACTTACGCAAACAATAATGATTATTCTTGTTTGTTTCCACTTTCAGCTTAATGGCTTTCTTGATGCTCTCTCATCACTGGTTGTAATTTGGCGCTTCTCGGGGAGTGGTAGTAGTTTATACTCAACAAGGCGCGAGGCCATGTAAGTAGGCAGTCCTACAATACAAATGGGACTGTGTCTCACCAAATTGATAAAAGTTGAAAGTCTATGACTGGGTGCAATCCACAACCGGGTGCAATCCATGAGGGGCATGAAAGAAAATGGCTTATTTAGGGCAGATGTTTTAAGAATGTATGATACTAATCTAATTTTAAGTTTTTATAATAATTTTTCAAATTCTGGCTTGCCAGTCATAGATTAAACTGATCATAGATTGCACCCGGTCATAGACTTTCAACTTTTATCGATTTTGTGAGACAAGTTATTCCCAAAATGGTATATAAAGCTACCAGGTACATGTTTAATTACGGAGAAGCACCATTGTTTCAGTGATACAAACCTGCTTAAGATTGGTATGGTTTGTAGTCAGGGTAGGAACTGAGTACCCTCCTAGACCCCTAAAGTCCAATTTGGATTATGGGCGGAGTCGGCCTGTAGAGGGGGTTTAACGATACACTGTAAAAATTGTGCTGCCATTTTTGTAGGTGTACAGTAGATTCTACTGTAGGTGTACAGTTCATTGTAAGTAAACAGTAGAATTTATTGTAAATCTACAGTAGATTCTACTGTAAATCCATTCTACAGTAGGTTCTACTGTGTACTTATACTAACTATTTACTGTGTACTCTTACACTTCACTTTACATTACACATTGGTGTTTTATTCTGCAGTGCCTGCATCATACTGGGAGTGTTCTTCTTCCTGTCTGCTGTCATCATCTTCGTCCAGTCCGTCTACAGCCTGGTTAATGAACTTGTCCCCATCGCTGTAAGTTCACATGGTTACTGTTTTAGGGACTGCCCTTCAAGCAGCACCCTGGAATTGAACGTCTGTGATTTGGGTGAATCTGGACACCAAAACAGAATCCAGAATCTCTAGTGCTGTTTGGAGGGTGGTAATGTAATGAATAATGGGTTGGTTTTGGGTAAGAAATAAGTGAGTCCTATGCTATGATGAAACATTCATGCATCATACTAAACATACAGGTTTATATGCTCTCAAAGCGTTGTCAGTGCAGTGCTGATGAGTTGCATACAGGTGCAAAAAGTCTTCAATTACCTAAAAAACAAACAGTGCTAGGTTAACTGTACACTAACTAACAAGTCCTTCAGCTTCTATGGGCGTAAGCCTAATCACCCATATTAGCCACAACCCTAACTTTCACAAATCTTATAAGCCTAACAGAGGGTCTGAAAATCTTGGATTTAGTATTGTATTTTATTGCTAAAAACTCGCGACAACCAGACTTTGTCCTGATCATAAGACACACTTGTGATCTGACTTGTGTTCTAGCCCCAGCCTGTATGCAAGTTGTTTTTTTACGGTAGGTGTCAGACTTATGGTGTTAGTCTTATTCCATGTTTCAGAGTGTCTTTCTGTGGCATGGCTGCTAGAGTAATGCTATGAGTCTTGTTGTGGTTTCAGACTGCCTTCCTGTGGTGGGGCTCCATGATTGACGGTGTGGCATGCACCCTGCTACTGGCGGCCAAGCTCTACCTCGCTGTTAAACTAGAGAGTAGGGCCCTCCTCACTGATGGTAAGTCACACCCTAAACCTTTAAACTTAAAGGGCACATAATGCCATAATCCTATAAGCCAGACAGCAAGTCTGAACATTTAATATTAGTTTAGTAGGACACTAGGACAAACTCTCATATAAGCCACAGCTTTTTATATCACATTAAAGCTTGTTCTTTCTTCCCTACAATTTATGGGAGAATTTATGGTATACACAGAGAAAAAAAGTAGAATCACTGTGACTCCCGACTTGATCACTGAGGTAATTCTTCTCTAAAGTGACTCCTTAACATTAGCAGGACTCTACAATAGCTCTATAATGACTCCTATTGTAAGACTGCCTAATAATTAACAGTCACTTTAGAGTGGTAGGGAGAATTACCTCAGTGATCGAGTCCAGATTTCGTGGGTCACTGTGATTCTACTTCTTTTCTCTGTGTACCCTTTATTGCAATGATGTACGAAGGGTTGTTGAGATGTTTTATTCAAAATCTGTACTTAGGCCAAATAAAAAGTTGGTCAATGGATTTCCAAAGAATTCCGAAAATTTGGGTGTGCGAAATTCATCGACCATGTCTTTTCTTTGGACTGGCCTTATAAGCAGGTTTAAAATCATTGTAAGTTAAGATAACAACAGATAAGCATGCACCTTGTTGCATCATGCCAAGCACTAAAATAATACCTTAAATCAAATTCCATATTTCTGTTGTTACAGCCTTTAATACAGCAGCGGGGGTCCTGCTGGCTCTATCCACCATCGTGTCAGAACTTGTGTACCACAATAACAATGACATCTGGCAGCTAGACGCCATCGTGGGTGTAATCTGTAGTCTAGTCATCTTTGGTTACGGCGTTTGGTGAGTTATTTATATTACAACTTTACATGATTAGCACATTTTCAGCCAAATAAAAATATCAAAATACAAATGCCTCACACATTGCAGATGACTCTTTTGATAGATAGATGACCCACCAATCTTTATGGCGTAGCATTGTTATTTCAAATAATTTTGGTTATATGTGACCTGTTTTAACGAAATGGGTCGGAAGTCGCACTTTGAGGAGCCTAGATATAGGCTATTAAAGTAGTATAGGGTGGAAAAAAAATTAATTTTTGAAAAATGAGTTTTTGATTTTTTTCTAACATATGAATAGGTATCTTCTGGAATACTAAGTTGCAAACCAGATTTCAACTCCAATTATTTCCAAAATGATGACCCTAGGGTTTATGATTGTATTGTATAATATAGATAATATCTAATTTAAATGTTAATTATCTCATTTTAATTAATTCTCATTTAATTCAACAAAAAAGTATCAAAAATATCGTCAAATGGTCAAAACTGGCCAATATACTACATGTCACATACCAAATGAAAGCTCTTGATGAGCTGTAAATGAATACAGCAATATCACTACATTTTAAATGTGCGACTTCCGACCCATTTCGTTAAAACGGGTCACATATTGTTTCTGAGACCTGCAAATGAAACAGGTGTTTGAATCTTCACCGGGATTTGTATTCTGAGCAAATTGGCATTCTGCATGGCTCGGATCTGGCACTATTTGCAAATTTGGCATCTCAGAATGTCAATATTGGCATTCTGCACAAATTGGTGAATAGTTTCCAAATGAGCCATACTTGAATTACATCAAAATTTGTTTTCTGTTTCAGGATTGTTTATGAGAGTTATCACTGTATACAAGGGGACAGAGTAAACCAAGGAATGGATGCTGCAAAGGATGAGAACAATTAGCCATGCTGAATGGTGTCATAAATGATACATTTGATCAAATCTCCAAGAAAAAGCACAATCATTCAATTCATTTATCTTATATATTTTCTGGCATCTACTAAATAGCAAACAAATATTATTGCTGTGGTGATGGCCTATAGGTATATTCACGGTACTGGTAAGCAATGAGGGAATTTACGGCGTGTTACTTGTTTCTTTATATGCTGTACCGTAATTGCAATTTCACACTGGTTTCAACAGAGTGTTGGCCTTGTATAGGCGCCAGCAATAGAGGGGTCTTGAATTATCTTGTAAGAAATGATGCATCTTCATAATTATCAATGCATTCCTATCTGATTCAAGCAACTCTAAGCAGCGCTCAAATTTGATTAAGCCACTTTTTCAGATTAAAGTAGCTAATTTTCTTCAAGCTGCTGGAGAGTCAGCCAATAATCAAATTAACTTTGTGCTTAGAGTAGCTTAAATCCGATAGTTCATGCAGTTGGATCCTAATGTTGTCTATTATATCCAGATTTGCACAAGTCTGATATCAGAAGATTCATCAAACAGTTATGCTGCAAAAAGCTATCAGAGGAACAATGTCATAATGCCAACTGTGAATATACAACTAATTCATATGGCAACCTATTTCTCTCTGGGTGGACCCAATGTAATCAATGTAATTTTTGTATTTTTAATTTTGATATTTATCAAATCAATTTTTGGGTGCGTGTGGCCCTTACTGCTTTATAGCAGCATACAATCATGTCCTATATCACCTTAGGAATGACCCCCACCTTTTTCTTAGGGTATGTATGAGTATTTCGCTTGGTAACAATATGAATGACGGTCGGTGAGCATACAAATGTTGCTTGGTAACTGTATAAATGTCATTTAGTGACATACAAATGTCACTCAGTGCCATACAAATGAAGAGTTTTTGTCCAAAAACGTTTAAAAAAATCCATCCCAGAATCAAAGCATGCAGAGATTTCTGTATGGTACCATAGTTGAAATTCTAGTGATCAGGATATAATGTGTAGACTAGAAAAGACAAAAACAAATTAAAACAAGAAATTTTCATACTGTCACAACAGCACTTTAAGGTAAACAGGTTAGGTTAGCATTATTTCTTGCCTATTTGAACTAGCCAACTTGGAAATTATTTAATCGTACTGTATGAATATCAAACTGTGATACTCTATGTAAATTTACTCTGTTCTAAACTGTTGTTAACCAAAATGATGTGCAATAAAGAAAGGCCCTGTGTAGGGAAGGTCTTTGCTAAGGAGTGTTGATTCAGTGGTTATCTTTATACTAATCATCCATCTTAGATTGTCATGCTGATTATAAACATCATGTAATAGGATAAATACAAAGAGAGATTATGTAGTGTAGTCCAATCACACCAGGGGTGCACCTGTGCCCACCTGGGTCCACCGGTTAGCTGGGGTCGGCAACATTGATTTCCTCAGCTCCAAAGACTGAACTGTTTGTTTATCTGGACATAGTGAGAAAATATTTTACTCTGAAAAATCTGGCTGTCAACCTTGGTTCCATAAAATATATACAGAGCACATGATATTCCAGATGCAAATATATGCACAAGAAAGAACTCATGTATGTTTGAAACATCTGCTCTTAAAATATCAAATATTTCTAAGATCAGGTTATCTCCGTTTAGAGAAATGTTTGAATAAGATACCATTACAGAGTAGTGTGAGTGGCTGACAAATGGCTATGATTCAGTCACAATTACATCACTGCCCTGACCACTTACCATGAGTGGAGGACTGGGATCGGGAAATCTACAACCATGCATCCGTTTTGACACGAGGTAAGGCATTGAGTGATGCACAAACTGTACAGGGATTATCTGCACAGCACCATGATGAGGAACTCTGGCAGCAGAATGACCCACCTGGCCTCCCCACGTTGTCCCATGTTAATTAACCAGACAGCTCTTAGTGACTATACATATACCCAGTTGATGTCTAAATTATCCAACATTGATAAATCAGCCCCTTACCATTTAGTAAAGGACTGGGGTAGGTAAAATCTAAGAACTTGCGCTCGTTATGACACAAGGTAGGAAAGGAGTATGACTTGTCCTGATAGCATCTATTATAACACAAGATAAGAAAGGAGTATGACTGACTCTGAATGTATTCATTATGACATGGCAATCTGGTTGCTGGACAAATTGTGGCTATAAATTCTGTCCTCCACATGATGGGACATACATGGCATGGGTAAGTTCAACTCTAATAAAAATGAGGATGAGGATTTCTGATTGTGATTAAACCACATAGAAACATCAGAAAAGTTATTTAAAGATGTCAATACTTTAGCACTTTAATACTTGTACCATCTGTATAGGAAAATTCTCATAAAAAAAGCAATGGTTTACGATTGTCCCCATCACCATGAAATAAATAACTGCATATACCATACATATAGCTACGTTTACATATTCTTCTGGGAGTAACAAAGCTGGTTGAATGCTACACTAATGATCAGAGGATAAGGATATCCAAGAAATACAATTATGTAAATTTGTTACACCATCACAATCTGGCAACATTTGAAATTGAGTTGGAAGACATGCTAGAATGGTAAGAAATAAAAGAAAAACAGGATGCTAGCCACAACAGCAACACACATCTGACATCTGCTGATTCTGCAGTTGCATAAGGCCAAGTTTACAGAGGATGGGTAAGATCAGACTCAGAGCAAGTTTAATATTCTGTTAAAGACCATCTAGACATTCACTGACTGAGAAGGGCTACACATAAACTTATAAGTTCCTCCAACATCTGTCATCAGTAAAAGAGCCCCTGCGACAACTGATCCAGGAGAGCAATGCCATAGATTTGCATTTCATTGGGATGAGGTACATCAACAGTCTTTTCGGGAGCATGCTGAAAAGTGCTCAGGTCCTGAGATACTACAGCTTAGAAAAGTCCATAACGATCTCATGATATCCATCACAGTCAGGACTGGGTGCTGTGCTGTGGAAATTTGGAAAGTGTGTGCACATATCAAGAAGAAATTGTTAGCGATCACTTTTTTTCTTTCAACAAATTTCACTTGTATGTGTATGGGAGGATTGACATAATGGATGATTTGTCTCTTCTAAGGATCATCAATAAACCCCACTTCTGACATGATGTAATATTTTTGTCTTGATCAGTTATTAAGATTTAGGGGAAGCCAAACATCATCTTGCCCAGAAGTCATTGGTAGCCCGGTAAAAAGTACCAACGTTGCATCTTGTACATACTAATTAGGAGATGGGGCAGGCTCAAAGAAGGAACATACAAAGGGAGAATATTGGTAGTAATTATCTCTCCTGGAAAATCATCTCAGCATTTATAAGAGATCTATAGCCAAGAAAATACACAAGACCTTATAGACAATTCTTCAAGCAGAATGGACCATCACTGCAATAAAGAGACTGAAAGCAGAGTCTCTGACGGCACTGGAGGCGTTTATCCTGAAACAGACTGGGAAGTGCCCCAGCAGTGACACACTCTGACATTTTCTATCAGACATGTCTAAGATGCCTCCTATTTTATAAGGTAAGACTGGTAGGAGTTTGCAGATCACCGTCTCTATTTCTGTATATCATGTATATCATGTCTAGTGTAAAGACTAACCTCAGAGAAATGAGGGCCCGGGGGGTAAGTGAACAATGCAGTAAAAACAAAACAAACAACATTCCCCTATAAGTAAACAGTGGGATACAATACAGACTATTGTTATTCAAAAGAAATGTGTATAAATTATATTCTTTATTCATCTTTTTTTCTTCAGCTACAGTTGAAAGTATAGCTTAGGAGCTTGACAACATAACTCAAGACCAAAGCGACTTAACACAACGGGAGGTCACATTTACAGATGTCACAGAAAACTGTGTCACTGGTGATTAGAGTTATACCATTTTAAGGATATGTTTTCATAATAGTAAGATAATTTCATAAACCCAGGAGCAGATACTACCCTGGCACAGGAGTCTATGGCCAATAGATTTGGGTCAGGACCTGTAGTTTCTTAGAGTGAATGAAGAAAGTTTTAGGAGAATATATCTATATCAATTAAGTCTGTATATTTTTAGTTGTTGTAAAAAGAAAATCACAAGGGAACCAACATTGTGGTAAGGTAGTGGAATAATTAAAACAGTGATACCCATCAAGAAAAGTAAATTTTTCATTTTGGGTCCACAGTGTTGGGTGTGGGCCCATAGAATACTGAAGCTACATGGCTGAAAATATTAGTGTCTACCCCTGTTGTAACTCACTGAATATAACAGTTGACCATCACATTATGGTCAACCACTACTGGCAGGTGTCTGCTTAAGACCTTTGCACCTCGTTGTCATTACCTATAGCCCCCAATGTAACCATTGATGAGATGACTGGTGCCGACCTGCTAATTGCTGTAAACAGCATGTTAACTGTAGATGTAAAAGCACTAATGGAGGCAGAGCAAAACAACAACATATCAACAAGTTTATTTAGTAGCTACACAAAAGACGTTAAAAAATATTTTTTTATGAATCTAAATGTTTGATATATCTAAATCACTTCATAAACCATAAAGTCTTGCATGGATGCCCTGCTTGTATGAGAGTCAGAACCCGCTTGCAGCTTATAGAATCTTCATTGGTGAGGGTGAGTCTTATATCAGGCTTTTGGCAAGTTAAGTGCAGTACTAAATTAGCAATTTTCAGACCTCCTGTGCAACTTATAGGATTCTCCCAAGTTAAAGGTGCGGTTTATACAAAGCTCAGGCTTATACATGAGAATTTACAGTAATACTTTTATTCTGCATTTAACCTTGAAATGTCTTCATGACTTGCAGGCTTCTGCACTTTGTCGAGCATCTAGGAAACAAGATCGAGGGAACCCACACGGAATAAAGATAGCCGTAGCAAAAATTGGTGTTTTGGTTACCAAGTCTTCTATGGGTAAGGGTCTACTGGATGGTAAATTCAAGTTCACAAATCAATTACTAACAATAGATATAGGACATTTTAGTGTTGTATTGGAACCTGATACAAAGTCCTACTTTGACCATATTCAAGTAGATAAAACTACATCATCACGAGTAAGGAAAATCAGTGAGTCCAAGTCTGTTCTTGTTCACAGTGTCCGAAATGAAACAATGGTGTCAAACATAGAAACTGACAGGAATCATCGGGCAAAACCTGAGGCGGGAAAAACTTGCAAAATGTGCATAGCAACAACACCAATACAAGTATAAACTCATGATCCAAAAACAAATACCAAGCTGACCTTGTCATCTTAAAAATTGAGCCACTTGAGTCCATTGAATGGTAAGTTAATTAATAATATATATGGCTGTATATGAATCACACCACAAGCAGAAGCACTTCAGTGTTGTATGGAAACTGAGGAGGGAACATCAGTAACTGCCATATGTTGAGGTGAGCTGGTGGGGCAGATGGTATCTTGTATGCAGGTTGTTCTGCTGCCAGAACTGACATACTACTCAACAATGTTATGGTCCTTGGGTGTATCTATGGGCTTGCTTATGAAACTAGCCAAGTGATATCAACTCAAGAACATGTAAAAAAAAAAAAAAAAGCATCTGTAGAGTATACAGGAGTGGCGGGTGCCGTCACATATTTGTCTTCAACCAAGCTGCTAATGCTGATAACACACAGAGAATCCTGTTCAGTGCAAAGACTACACTCATGGCAATGAGGGCAGAAAGAGTAAGTGAACAATGCAGTAAAAACAACATTCCCCATTAATAGCAGGGATCTGCTTACATTAGACATGCTTAAAGTAGGCCAGCTAGGATAGCTAGCAGAGATCTCTGTGAAAAAGTCATTAATACAAGTCATGAACTATCTTATTGAACTAGCTTTAACACTGGCAGGTATGACTATAAGACATTGGATGTAAGCCACAATAAACTAAACTCCTTACCTCAACTCCTGTTCTTCATCAAATGGGTAAGGCTCTTAGTCACTACATCTGTACTGACTGACTCCACAGTTATAATGGGAGGTACCACCTAAAGATCCACTTATTCAGTTGCTGAACATATATAGCGAATATGACATGAACTAAAAAAGTAATGTCATATAAAGAAAAAAAAGCTTCAACCAAGCTTCCGTCCAAAAAGAGAAATTATGAGAAAAGTTGTGAGTCATTTTGACAGCATTTTATGAGTAGGATTACAATATTTGGATACATATAGTATGTAAGATAATCATGAGAAATTACGTTTGACGTAAATGCTAGAGCTTGAGAGGGTCTGGAAAAGGAGCAGAATTAACAATTGTGAGACAAATCCATTACATAATGCCTTATGTCAACATCATGTCTGACTGGTAGTACTGTCAGACTGATGATCTAACCAGTCAAAGCTGTATCTATCACATAACATATCTCCTTTCTACCTCAGAGGTGTTAAATATCACTCAGGAGAATTTAGAAAAGGTAAGGTTCTAAATAACTGAATTGAGTTCGCAAATTAAACATGAATATATGTTCAATGCACTAACAGATCATTAGATCTGTAACTCAATATGTTTCTAGTTAGGTGTGCCAAAGCCGTATAGATGCAAGTGTCAATTTCTAATGTGGGCTCAACGTGTGTATTGTCAAGTCTGGTATATAATCCCAAGACTAATATCAGTATCATTTGTGATACATCAACAAAGGTCTATGATTCCACTTTAAGTTTAAGAGGTGGCTGCAAGAGGCTGTTTTTTATAGAATGGCCAAGGCCGAGTGCCCACAGCAGAAGGTGGAGGGCTCCCTCCACCACCGCAGGTGGCTGTTATAATACAGTGACTACAGAGTGGTGATCTGCTTTATACACCAGATATATATGGCACACCCCTCCCCATAGAGCCCCTGTTAGAGGCAGATACACCACAATATAGTCTACATTATGGTACTATCACCACAGCCTAGCCCACTCCCAAGACCAAAAAGATCAAGCCTCCCCTGGAGGCCTTCCGATCTTAGACAGGGGTCCCTCAGAAGGTTTTTCAATAAAGAAAAACATACAGATCTATAGAGACCAAGCCTTGCGAGTATCAGGTGTAACCAGCCTGTACTGCAATTGTGATTTTTATGGTAAGTCGTGACTCAGACACAGAGACCTACTGACCTCAGCCCCCGCTCCCCTCAGCCACCTGACCTGCTTTATACACCAGATATATGACAGCCCCACACCACCATGTACACCACAGGGCCCTTGCTTATCAGGCAAATAAACCACACTCCCACAACAGCCTAGCACCTACAGATATGGCCTCCTACTATGGGGCACAACAAGGGGGGCGGGGTCAGGGGGGAGGTACTTTTTGTGAAAAATTCTTTATGCTTCATTTAAAGACAGATTTACATATCTAAGGCTAACTTTTGAACTAATAATGATAGAAACTAGCTTTAGGAAATGCCAGAATCCTCTCAATGTAAAATGAACTGTAGTTCACATGACCACCAATAGGCGCCTGCAGCTCTCATCTTTAAGCTAAGTTTCGAGGCTTTTCTTGAATGTCCTATATTGTAACTATGCTGTTCTTGAATTCTGAAAAGGCTAAGCAAGACAAACATGTAGGAATTCATGAGAAGACATGCAGAAATTCCTTAAAGGCACCAAACAGCTGGGTTGTGTCTGCTAAGGTGGGAAGACTGGACCTGACTGAGCTAAACGACTCTGTAACCATCATTCTGAGGCACCTAACACAAGTAAGATGTTTTGTCATTTTTGACTTGAATTGAAGAATGACATAGTCATAACATGCAAATAGCAATATTGTATGATATATTCTTACGATTCTTATTTGTTAATACAAGTCATAAACCCTCTTGTTGAACTAACTTTAACACTGGCAGGTATGACTATAAGACATTGGATGTAAGCCACAATTAACTGAACTGCTTACCTGGACTCCTGTCCTTAATTGAAGTACATGGGGGTAAGGCTCCTAGTTACTACACCTGTACTGACTGACTCTACACTTATAATGGAAGGTACCACCTAAAGATCCAAGTAGATGGTTACCACTTATTCAGGGAGTAGGGGGTAAACACTCTATAAAATGTATCCAACCAAGATATCCAGCAAGTATAGCCAACCATATATCCAGCAAGGATATACAGCAAGGATATCCAACCAGAAAATCCAGCAAGGATAATATCCAGGATATCCAATAAGGATATCCAACCAGGATATCAAGCAATATCAGGATATACAGCAAGGATATCCAACCAGGATAAAACATAAGGAAAGGGTAAGAGAAAAATAGGGTAAGACAAAAATTAAAAAACACACCGAGACCTTACCCCTTTGAAGTGGTCTTGGGTAGAGTACCAATAGGATGATATATTTCTATTATCTCTATATGTACATATCTACCCGAAACCCTAAATTTTCCGGATATGCTTTAAGCTATGAACATACCGCCCCTTAAATTCGCTAAGTAAGCCTGATGAGAACAGTAGGTTCAAAACCATGTTATGGTGTAGCAGTATTCTTCCTAGTTCTGGAAAAAAAACTCTACACTGAAATCCCCCTCTCCCACTCCTACCCGTCTAGAGGGCCTATCCCATACATAGGCCCTACTGCCCAGTACACAAAAAACGTTATACCACATTTTATAACGCAATATAACGTTATATAACGTTTCTCTAGGGCTCCTTTCTATGGCATAACGTTATATCAATTTTTAAAACATTATTTTGACCTAAAATAATGTTTTTTTGTTAGCTGGGTGTGCAGTCACTCAACCTGTGACAGACTGTACACCTAGTGAATAGTTCATACACTAAACTGAAAAAATCCCCAAGTGGGGATATAGTGATATGAGACCTAAGAATGCTGAAACCAATCAGAACCCAGCTGGCCACCACCTGACCTGATTAAGGGTGGTATTGGGAATAGCCGACAGCCCCACGAATCACAGGGATTGACTTAGGTGTAGTAGGGAGAACCTAGCACTGTACAGCAAATCAAATCGCTAGGTCCTGGTCACATGGAAATACTGACTAATAGGAGAAAGGGTACCTCAATGTTGAACACACACCCCCTGGGCGGTATTTTTCAAATTGGAAAGGTGGGCTTATTCTGAGAGCTCATAACGTGGTCGCTATTGCAGCGGAAACAATGCCATGTCTACTCCACAAGAAACCATAAGGATATCCAGCAAGGATATGCAGTAAGGATATATGCAGT
The DNA here is from genome assembly GCA_947462335.1 of Harmothoe impar. NCBI lineage: Eukaryota > Metazoa > Annelida > Polychaeta > Phyllodocida > Polynoidae > Harmothoe > Harmothoe impar. The sequence goes on along the minus strand of OX381719.1, from coordinate 59,979,541 downwards.
AAGGATATCCAACCAGGATATCAAGCCAGGATAGCCAATCAGGATATCCAGTAAGGATATCCAGTAAGGATATCCAACCAGAAAATGCAGCAAGGATATCCAACCAGGATATCCAGCCAGGATATCCAATAAGGATATCCAACCAGATATCCAATAAGGATATCCAACCAAGATATCCAGTAAGGATATCCAACCAGAAAATGCAGCAAGGATATCCAACCAGGATATCCAGCCAGGATATCCAATAAGGATATCCAACCAGATATCCAATAAGGATATCCAACCAGGATATCCAATAAGGATATCCAACCAGGATATCCTGCAAGGATATCCAACCAGGATATCAAGTATGGATATCCAGTAAGGATATCCAACCAGGATATCCTGTAAGAATATGCAACAAGGATATCCAACCCCGATACCCAGTAAGGATATTGAAATGGGAGAGCCAGTGAGGATTTGAAACCAGGATATACAGCAACAATAGTATAATGCCATTCATTGTAACACATACTTACTTCAAGAAATATGTAAAATATCTTAGAAATGGTGATGTCTCTCCTCGATTCCTATGCAAAAACAGTGCCAATAGACGGAATCAAGGGATGAAAACATGAGAACTTGCAAAAAATTAAAACAAAAGCATCTGTAGAGTTGTGCCAATGCAATCTGCTCCCAATCTAAGAAGTGGTCTTTGGCAATGAAAGAGAACACACAGTGTCTGAATCTTCCAACCTCAACAAATAAGCCCCTTACCATTTAGATAACCTGAGTTAAGGACTGACCTCAGTAGAATCCACGATCTTGCATTTGCTATGACATGAGGTAGGAAAGGAGTATGAGTGGTCATGATTGCATCTTTTACAATGCAAGGTAAGAAAGGAGTATGACTGACTCTGAATGTACTCGTTATGACACAAGGAACTGGTTGCTGGACAAATTGTGGCTATAAATTCTGTCCTCCACATGATGGTACATAAATTGCATGGGTACGTTAAACTCTAATGAAAGGAGGATGAGCATCTCTGATTGCGATAAAACCACATAGACCTTAATACTTTAGCACTTTAATACCTTTATATCTGTAAAGGAAGATCCTCATAATTAGCAATGGTTTACAATTGTCCCCATCACCATGAAATATATTATATAAATGCATATACCATACATTAAGCCACAGAAATATGTGGTAACAAACCTTGTTGGATGCTACACAAATGGCCACAGAATAAGGATATCCATGAAACACAATGATGTGAATTTGTTACATCATCACAATTTGTCAACATTGGAAATCACATTAGAAGATATACTAGAATGGTAAGTGAAGAGAGAAGGAAGCTAGCCACAACAAACAACATTAAGCTGTGATCTCTGCTGATTCTGCAGTTGCATAAGGCCCAGTTCACAAAATAGGGTAAGATCAGACTCACAGTTTCATATTCTGTTTAAGGCACCTGTCAGTAACCTGTCAGTAACAGAGCTGCTGTGACAACTGATCAAGGAAAGCAATGCCAGAGATTTTACATTTCATTGGGAGGAGGTATATCAACAGCCTTTACAGGAGCTAACGAACATGCTGAAGAGTGCTCAAATCCTGAAATACTACAGCTAAGAAAAGCCCATAACCATCTCATGAGATCCATCACAGTCAGGACTGGGTGCTGTGCTGATACACTGAAATATGCGGAAAATGTTTGTGCACACATGCAGAAGGAACTGTTAGCAATCACTTTTTTCTATCAACAAATCTCACTTGTATTTGTCTCTCTTAAAGATCATTAATAAACGTCTGACACAATGTTATATTCTTGTCTTGATCAGTTATTCAGATTCAGAGGAGACCAAATATCATCTTGCCCAGAAGTCATTGGTATCCCAGGTAAAAAGTACCAACACTGCATCCGGTACATACTTACTAGGAGATGGGGTAGGCTCAAAGACAAGATATTCCGAAAGCAACATATAAATGGAGAATGAGGGGTAGTAATTATCTCTCCTAGAAAATTACTTCAGCATAAGAGATCTATAGCTAAGGGGATACACAAGACCTTGTAGCCAACTCTTCAAGTCAAATGATTCATCACTGCAATGAAGAGACTAAAAGGAGAGTATTAAATCAAGTCCTCTTACGGCACTGGAAGCGTTTATTCTGAAACAGACCGAGAAGTGCCCCAGCAGGGACACATTCTGATACTTTCTATCAGACATGTCTAAGATGCCTCTTATTTTATAAGGTAAGACTGGGAGGAGTTGGCAGATCACCGTCTCTACTTTTGTACACTCAGTCCATGAGAAAATTACTAATAGTTATTATCAGGTTGTCAGTTAACCTAGGTGCCAATGCTTATAGCACTAACAGCAATGTGCTCAGTGCTAAGACTGCCCTCTGTATTAAATTTCACAAAGCTATTATGAACAACAAAAGAAGTTTCCCGCTTGAGGGCAGAAAGAGTAAGTGAATAATACAGTGTATTGAAAAAAGACATGCTTTATATTGACAAACAAAAATGAAATAGACCCTGGTGGACAACTGGGCCATTACGTTTTAGTTTCAGTAACTCTGCCATGTGATGAGGTAAGCTGGTGAGGCAGAGACAGACAGAATGGTGATCTCTTCTAACACCAATGGTGCCTTGTATGAAGGTTGTCATGCTGCCAGAACTGACATACTACTCAACGATGTTATGGTCCTTGGGTGTATCTATGGGCTTGCTTATGAAACTAGCCAAGGGATATCAATGTGAGAACATGCAATAAACAAATAAATGCATCTGTAGAGTATACAGGACTGGCAGGTGCTGTGTCATATGTGTCTTTAAATAAGCTGCTAATGCTGATAACACACAGAGAATTCTGTTTAGTGCAAAGACTACCCTCATCGCAATGAGGGCAGAAAGAGTAAGTGAACAATGCAGTAAAAACAAAACAAACAACATTCCCCATTAGCATGGATCTGCTTACAGTAGACATGCTTAAAGTAGGCCAGCTAGGCTAGCTAACAGTGATCTGGGTGGAAAGGTCATTATTTCATGGTGGATACGATGATCACTATGCTTAAGTACTAGAAATCCCATATCCCATGCCCCCCATGGGATACGGTCCTTCTGTATCCCATGGCCTATGACATCATCATTTGTTCAAATTCTTATGGCCATTTATATGCAATTAAATATATTTTGAAAAATAAAAACCATGAAATAAAGGCAAAGGCCCATGGCCAGAGGATTTTTGATACCGTTCCCCCCTCGGTGGGGCTGGGGCGGATCCCACTCAGCCTGCGGCTTCGTGGGATACCGCCCCAGCCCCACCTTGGGGGGAACGATACCAAAATATCCTCTGGTCATGGACCTTTGTCTATGTATTACAAGTCATAAACCATCTTGTTGAAATAACTTTAACACTGGCAGGTATGGATATAAGACATTGGATGAGAGTCATGCTAAACTCAACTCCTTACCTGGACAGTAAGGCTTGTAGTCACTACCCCTGTACTGACCATTATTAAGGTGACAGACTGCTGGACGTCTGAATTTAGCCTCAGGATGGGGAAAGGTATAATATGTGAAAATAGCAGATATTCACTATGTCCACCCTGAGGCTGATTGAGACATTCAGAATCGGTCCCATTGAGAAAATTCCATAGAATATATCTCACTGATGATTAAAAAATATCTCCTGCTAATGCTGAAGGTCAGAATTTGGCATCAGGGTACGATATAGGTGAAAATAGCAGATATTCACTATGTCCACCCTGAGGCTGATGGAAACAAGGAACCACAACTTCCGTACTACCACCACAGCCTAGCCCCAGTCCCAAGACCAAAATGATAGGGCCTCCCCTGGGGGGGCCTTCCACTCTCACACAGGGGTCCCTAAGAAAGTTTTTCAATAAAGAAAAACATACAGATCTATAGAGACCAAGCCTTTTGAGTATCAGGTGTAACCAGTCTGTACTGCAATTGTGATTTTTATGGTAAGTCATGACTCAGACACAGAAACCTTCTAACCTCAGCCCCCGCTCCCCTCAGCCACCTGACCTGCTTTATACATCAGATATATGTACACCACAGGGCCCTTGCTTATCAGGCAAATAAACCACACTCCCATGACAGCCCCTAAAGATTTGGCCTTCTACCACGGGGCACAACAGGGGGGGTTGAGGGGGGAGGTAATTTTTGCGAAAACTTCTTTATGCTTCTTTAAAAGACAGATTTACATATCTAGGGCTAAATTTTGAACCAATAATAATAGAAATTAGGTTAAAGAAATGTAAGAATCCTCTCAATGTAAAATGAGCTGTAGTTCACAAAACCACCAATAGGCGCCTGCAGCTCTCATCCTTAAGCTAAGTATTGAGTTTTATTCTTGAATAACCTATATTGTAACTATGCTGTTCCTGGATCCTAAAAAGGCTGAGCAAGACAAACATGTAGTAATTCATGAGAAGACACCAAACACCAAACAGCCAGATGGTGTCTGCCAAGGTGGGAAAACTGGACCTGACTGAGCTGAACGACTCCGTAACCATCATTCTGAGACCTAACACAAGTAAGATGTTTTGTCATTTTTGACTTGAATTAAAGAATAACATAGTCATAACATGCATATAGCAATATTGTATGTATATATTAGCAGGGAAAGTCAGTAGTACAAGTCATAAACCATCTTGTTGAACAGACTTAAACACTGGCAGGAATGGCTATAAGACATTGGATGTAAGCCACAATAAACTAAACTCCTTACCTCAACTCCTGTTTTTCATTGAAGTACAGGTGGGTAAGGCTTGTAGACACTACACCTGTACTGACTGACTCTACAGTAATAATGGGAGGTACCACCTTGTGGTTGGATTGTTCCCACTTATTCAGTTGTTGAACATATATAGCAAATATGATATGAAATAAAAAGTAATGTCATATTAAAAAAGAGGTACAACCAAGCTTCCTATCAAAATAAGAAATTATGAGAAAAGTTGTGAGTCATTTTGAGAGATTTTATAAGTAGGATCACAACATTTTTATAGCTGCCTAGCCCCACTTCCAAGACCAAACAGATAGGGCCTACGTGGGGGCCTTCCACTCTTAGACAGGGGTCCCTCACAAAGATTTCAATAAAGAAAAACATACAGATCTATAGAGACCAAGCCTTGCGGCCTACTGACCTCAGCCCCCGCTCCCCTCAGCCACCTGACCTGCTTTATACACCAGATATATGACACCCCCACACCACCCTGTACACCACAGGGCCCTCACATAGTGGACATATAAACCATACTATAATATTCTACTACCATCACAGCATAGCCCCCCCCCCCCCCCCCAGCTACAAGTAGGGCCTCCTACTCTCAGGGGTTCCCAGTATCTAGAACTAGCCACAGACAAATATAAGAAGTGCATACAATAACTGAGAACCTTCAGTTAGTAGTTAGACAAAGGACACTGTAGCCCACACTGTGGGACTACCACCACATCCCTGCACCTTCAGGAAGGGCCTCTGCCCTACAGATAGGAGTGCCCTGTAGTGCCTAGAACTAGCCATACAGAACCTAGGAGGTCTATAAACCATATCCCAGAACCTGGTAGATACAATTATGCTATATAAGGCATACTTACGACTCAGGAGGCCTGCCCATGTTACAGCTGGTAGGGAGGTGTGTGTCTACACCACCTCCTCCCACACTACAGGCTACACCAACCCAGTACTCACTGCTGTATGTAGCACGGGGTCAGCCTCCACTCTCCAAGCACATGAGGGGTTAGTAGTGCACTGGTGTGTAGCACGATGTGGTGGGTGCTGATTGGAGAGTGCTGCTATCTCATGGTTGCCATCTATGTCCTAGTGCTGTCACGAAGTAGGAAATGCATACATACAGAAATAGTGTAAAACAACAATCCACCATGCTAGTTGACCATGTTTGTTGACCCTTGTCAAACTGAACCTTCCCTCATATGTAATGTAGCAGAATACCGGGAAGGGTTAACCCTGACATTCTGAAAACAAAATATTGTAAATGACTTAACCTCATTCTTTGAATACGTACAAAATAAAAGGGGCCCTAGTGGAACGTAATGCACTGCCGACCAGCTAGATTGATGTTTTAAGATAAACATGTTCTGATAACTGGAAAGATGTCCTCATCGAGCAGAGGCCTATAGATCCTGCTAATTTCAGTTTTGTATTCTGCCCTCCAATGATGACATGGATACCTCTATACTTATATGACATAGCAATAAAACATGTATTCTATACTATATCAGAATGATAATGTGATTTCGGCTTGGGTTAGGAAAATTGCTTGATACTAGTATGAAGCAATTTTCAAACAGTACTGTGTAGAACTTGTAAATGTTTTCTTCATGCATTCAGCCCAAGTGAGATAGGATTTTTCTATAATTAGTATCCGTGAATATCCCCCCTGGATTTTGTACATAATCATGGTAGAAAATTACAAAAATATACATATTCTTTTAATGATTCGCAAATATAGCATATCTTTATCATGGGTGTCTATGACAAACATAACCTTATCATGGGTGACTATGTAAGAATGGTAACACTATAATTAGATACTCCAGATATTTTCAAGATGAATATCCTAGGAATCCGGCAATTTGATGTTTGGAAAGCTTGAGAAGAATGTGATGAAAGAGCATTAGTTATATTGAGAACCATTGAGTTGCTGATTTTTTATTATTCATTTATTGTTGATTTATTATTTAATTATTTATTTTTTGTTTTGTTTTTCTGATAGGCCAATCAAGCATTATAAGTTGTTAATACATCAAATATAACACAGACAGATATTGGTAAATAGCTATTTCATGATAAACTATATACTCCCTTCGGAAAATTACCTTGGTATACCATCTACCAGTACACAAATTTGCATTATATGCTCCCTGAAAAACTAATTTGCACAGGAAAAGCTACCTAAAATAGGCATGCTTCCATCTTCAAGCCATATACATATCAACACATCCTCATGGAGATTTTAAGACCTACAGTCCAACTGCAGGCCCATCCTATGAAAAGGGTTATTTACACATTGATCTGATTAGTTTGTTACAATAACAGCTGTATGAATAATACTAAACTTTATTATGTGTCAGTTCTATATTAATCCACTTCATCCCATTGCCATTCCTATCTAACCTGTTTTAGTTATGCTGGTGCTTTAGTACATTGTGCCTTATTGCTATCATTATGTTGAGTAACTTACTGGTGTTCTGTACTTGTACAGAGCTTGGTAAACCCATTCCAAATGAGGAGTGAAAGGTCTGATCACAGAGAAAACACGAGTAACATTGTTTATATTTTAGTATGTAGCAGAATAAAGACTTGCCAAGGCTGATCACACCACTATAGATGTGATCGCAAATATTCATATCTGTATAATTCATATGCTCTTGTCATGGTAATATCAAGCAAGGGCTTCAAAAACATGATACAATCACTTCAATGTCTTAACTTCTATACAAAATACCTGAAGTGTATATATACTGGAGTTCAACTTCTCTGCCAGGACAGACCTGACTATGACTGGTTACAGAGTGTGGCTTGGTGACTAGACTGTGACCTCATAGAGCTTATCTTTTGGATTAGACTATGACGATAACCTCAAAGAAATAAGCTTTGTGGCAACACGGTCATGACAGAGTTAACTCTGTGACTAGACTGTCAGATTAATCATAGACAGTTCAGTCTTATGACTAAACTGTGACGGTGACCTCACATAGTTCAGCCTTATGACTAGACTGTGACGGTAACCTCACAGAGTTCAGCCTTATGACTAGACTGTGACAGTGACCTCACAGAGTTCAGCTCTGTGACTAGACCGTGAAGGTGACCTCACAGAGTTTAGCCTTGGACCAGGACTGGTTTGTCTTCTCTGTGAGGACAGACACAAACAGAGTGGAGCAGTGTGTGTCACAGCTACAGGAGTAGCTGCAGTGTGCAGCATCAGATGACGTCAGAGTACAGGTCCTGTACAGCTTCTGGTCAGAGTTCAGGTCTGGGTGCCGCAGCTCTCCTGGTGAGGCGTCAGTTGTAACGTAGGCCATGGTCCTGCGCTGGGTACAGAGGAGATTGGTGCCTTGTAGCTGTAAGGTGAACGCGGTACTGGAGGACTGAGCGGTGGGCCACCCATACTGAATCCTGAGCTGGTGCTGCCGGGATGGGGTGAAGGGGACGTCCAGGCAGGTGGCACTGTCTGCATCAACCAAGGTCAGGTGGGAGCTGCGGGGTACAGATACTCCTTCTATGACCGGACCTGTGGGAACAAGCAGCGGAATTATGTGACTTGATAATATATGAAGTAAGTTTTTTTTTAAATGTTTTATTAGGTTGAATAAATACAGATACATCAAAATGAATAAGCGTATATGTATCTAAACCCAGCACGGGCGCATCGCCCTACTCCCCCTAGGACCTCTCATGTTCCTTCCATTAACTAGAGTACATGTAGAGTGGATATGACCAACATCACAGTATAATGTCACATGTATCGTATGTCAGACATACTATTACAACCAAAGAAATGTGATTAGAACGATGAGATGAGATGAGATGTGGTAATAAATGACGAGAACAGAAGATAGAATTAATTTACACTCATAAAACAGGATGAGTAATTCTTCTTAACAGATATTTAAAATTTGTTAAGGTCTTCTATTTCAGTGTATTCTGGCTTCAACTCGTTCCATCTTTGTACACCCCTATACAGAGCACTTCTTAACACATTGTTTTAATGTGCAGGAATCATTACAACATAGCAGTGTAGAGTGTCAGTGTTTTAGTCCTGAAAGGTAGCTGTTGAAGATTTGGTGTATTACCCTAACTTAGTGACAGCAATATATGAATTTGGGGGGAGGGGTTAGAGAGTTTCGCTTTGCAGCAGTAGTATGCATTGAAAGGGTGGTAGATATTACCTTTGTGGCAGGAGTGGGTATTGAAGAGGTGGTACATATTACCTTTGTGGCAGGAGTAGGTATTGAAAGGGTGGTACATGTTACCTTTGTGACAGTAGTAGGCATTAAGGGGGCTGGTGTCCAGGTCTGCGGGGGTACAGGTTGCATCGTGGAGGGTACAGAAGGACAGGCCGTTAGAGAAGTGCATGGTGAAGCCGAGACACCCGGCAGTACACAGGCCTGCACAGCTCCGTGCGTTGTAATTCTGAGTATCGTACTGCCCCCATGGACACACACCCTGCATACACATGTAGCCCCGGTGTGCCACTATGATAAGGAAAACAAGTCTTCAATATACAATAGACTCTAGATTATATTTACCATCAATGCCAACCTTTTACTTTGCTTAAAAATTCTACAAAATTTACATAATGATATAAAATTTCATATTTGTGTCTCATATTTGTGTATTGATATAGGTGAACATTTAGAGGACTAGATATGACATTGAGTAATGCAAAATCCATACAAAAACATTTCCCAAACCAGTTTCTCCTCTTACATGATACTAGAATGTTAAAATAAATCTGACAATATATGACAATAGAATGAAGATATTGAATAACTGTTCAAAGACAACACAACAGTGTTTTTTTTCTTATGTGACTGAATGAATTTATTGACCAGTGAGATGGTAACATTGCTACTTTATTTTGATAAAAAATGAGATGAATGAAACTCAGTATGGATTTAACACTGAAGCTTAAAATGTAACAAGTGCTCTGCACTTTCCTATTTTCTTAGAAATAAACCAAATTTAAAAAAAACATTGTTAATCCAGTCTAAAATAAATCTATTCTCAATATCTACCAGTATATATTCACTACTTAGAAACAAAGACCTACACACCACATGTTTGTATGTATCTACTGGCTTACTTACTTGAGTCAAATGTATAAAAGTCATCATCAGTTAGATCAAGTTGATCGTCCCTACAATTGCCTGTTTTAACACTGCAGAGTTGGGTCGTCATGTGGTAGCCGAACATGGCACATGTCTCGGTGAGCAGACACTGGGTTCTGCACTGGTCCAGGCTGAATATAGCTTGTGAGATCACTGATATAAAACAACCCCCACCTCTCCGCCGGAAGCCTGCAACTGTAGCAACACAAGGTGTATAGATAGTGAACCATTGTGGAGGGCTAAGACAAAGCATTTGACACCTTGGTTGTATCCTATACCCTGAGTTATGTAATGATAACAATGGTAGAGTGCCTCATGTCCTAAGAGGGCACCAGCCACTGTCATTGGTATTTTGACATACACCCAGGTACTTGTGGGTATCTATTACATAAATTGTAAGATATTTATTATAGTTGTATAAGACATCCTAACATAGTATGAGGGCTGGAAATCTAAAAGTGTTCCCTCTGGTCATCATCTTTCGTGGATACAGCCCTGGTGAGCAACTCGCTGTACTTTATTCATACATGAACATCATTTATGTAAATTATTGAGTATTGTTGTTGAAATCCCTCGCTAGATAAAGGTAATTGATAGAAGTCTATGAAGCATAAGAATTCAAACAGAGTGCCGGCTAAATTGTTCACAGCTAACTCCCGTGCCTCCAGGATGTAACAATGGGCGTACCGGATCAGGACAATGCCTCCAACAGTCTGCTGCTACCAATGATACAGGAGCATTTATAGATAATAAGTGTATATTCTATCACAGTAGAATTAAAGATTGCATGTTAGCTAAACTTTTGTGCTTATCTAATTTCAGCACCTTCCTAAATAGATGTCTGTCTTGATTAAGCACTAGTTTTTGATAACCATCGGTTTTAAATAACTACCTAGGTTGGGATAGCACTGAAAAAGGTAAATCTACTACAAATTTAGTATAAAACGAATTCTAAGCACAGGGGACAGAGATTTGTTGAAATTATCATTGATTTTGGTACAAAGCAAGTGCAGGCTTAGATTGATAGCATTGGGAATTCAGAGACCATATAGGCCTGTCAGTATGACTTGTGAATCAATGAGCTACCTACCTACAGCCTCTCTGCTGCTGTGGTAGCACGCTGGTGTTGCTGTAGCATCGTAACAACATCCACCTAGTTCACAGTTCTCCTTGGTGATACCTTCATAATGACAGCGCGTCTTAACTCCCATGTCACAGCCAAACGTGTGCAGCCCGCTACCCTCTGTACAACACAAGAAGCAGTCTTCAACAAACATTTCCAGTGGCTATTATAAGTGGAGAAGTGGAGAAACCTCTTAAATTCAACAATGATGGTTCACAAATTGATTGAAGATTTTTGTTGCCATGATAACAATTCCCAATAGTAACCCTAAGAAATAAAACAAAAATAATAGAAATGAACAATTAAAAGAAATAAAGTAGATAATTCATCCTACTTGACCCATACCATGCCTAAAGATTCATTGTGTGGTCATTTTATTTTTTTTAAATGTTTCGGTGAGCTCCAAATCAGACTCATTTATGACAAAGTATTACAGAGCAAAATCTGGTGGTGTTTTTATTTGTAACCGAAGCAAAACGCACTGATTTGCTACATATTATTGGCAATAAATGACTATTTGAATACAAGTAATGAAATATGCACTCAAACTGTAATTTCTAACTCGTAGCTTTTGTCCTGTCTGCTTATTGACTCAAATTGTACGACAAGAGTTCAGCTATGGCCCATGGTTGCTGAGCAATGGCTGATTCTATTTGGATATAAATATCATTACATCTAGTTTCATCTTTCTTTTCCATGGGATATCCAAATCCAATCAATTTTGGAAATCTTCTGACAACATGTGTGTGGGGCCTGCTTCTCTTGCATTATTAGGAAAAGGTAGAAGCATGGAGTAAAGTAAATTAGAAGAACTAGATTTAAGTGTTTAGGGTTATACCCCAAAATAAAACATGAATGAGCAATACATTGAGTTTGAAATGCCAACTTACCACTGGTAACCTTAACGTAGGAGGTGACAATGAGTCCTGGCACCTGAGCTGGAGCTTCACACATGACAGCCTTGAGGTAACATGGGGCCCATGTGAACGGGGCTGTGCCTGCCTCTACATACGCCCACCCCACACACCTGGGTGTGGTGGTACAGTATGCGGAACACACCTCACGTGGTACATACCACTCAGATATGTCATTCCCTCCACAGTCCCCGTCCTGCTCACTGTATGCACCATCTGCAACACAACCACCACCTTTTGGATTTGTAGTTGGTCTAAGCTACTTGTGACTTCATAAGAACAATAACTGGACAAAGTACAATGAGGCTTTAATATACGGCGACTTTATTTAAATAGCATTCAGGTATTATTTCCTTGGATAACTGTTGGTTACAATAGGGATCAGAACATGACCATAAAATAATACAAGAGGGTGAACAAACTACGGCATAGTGTGTATCAAACCCGGAGTACAGGGAGGTGTGTGCCTCAGCATGAACCAAACCTGACTGCCTTCTTAGGAAGAACAGCTGACCTTATATACATGACCATGCCCGCAGTGCCATCTGGAGTTGAATATTATGTAATACATTATGAAGCCTTAATGACAATTTATCGTTGTTGTATACCGAGGTTAACTTCTGTAACCTCGGTATACAACCGTAGACAATAATAGAACCGTGTCATATTCAATCATGACAACCACATAAAAATAGATATACAAATAACACAGCAGTCACTGCTGCCCATTACAGCTTTAATTGTGTTTTTTTTAAATGCGTTATTCATACTGGATACCTCCATGGGTCCTAGGGTCCTCTCTCCATGTGACTCCATTAAGGGCTTTGGTGTTAAGTTGTTCAAATCTCTTTTGGCATATCAGGCTTGCCTTTATAAATATATTCCCAGTAAATTGTTCCCCACATATATATATTGTATGGTACCAGAACAATTTTTGATCAAACCTTCAGAAAGCTGTTACTTTGATATGATCATATATATCATGTAAGTAAGGTTGGCCAACAGCATTGACTATTCTGACGACCTTTCTAAATTGTTAAGCAATTCATATGTATATTTATACCTCCACAAACCATACAAAACATTTTTTACCAGAAAACCTAATTTCCAGGTTTACATCAAATACCAAAAGAAAACACATATAAGAATATATAAGAATATATATTGTCACGCCACAAAACCCCTTATTCTACCTTCATCAATTGTATTACGTAATGTTAGGTCATATTACGCCATAGTCATGACTTATGATTATTAATATTAATATTTATTATTACTTGTAATACGCACAATACTTTATACATATTTTCAATCCATATGTCCATCAAAGTACACCTAGTCGTCAGACATACTCATTTCTCACTTAGCCAAGCCAAAATATCCCCCATGCATAATTAATCCATAGATCACAAGCGGACCCTTATCCCCCTATACAAAGGTAAAGGTCGGCCCCTCCAGACGCTGCGGCATCTACCGCACACCTACACACAAACAGGTGAACTATATGTTGACCCCAAGGATTTACTGTCAACACATAAACAATGCTATAACCTGGACACCCTTAATCAGTATGGCACCGCCAGGTAACTTGAGCCGGCTAGAGACCACCTGGAGGTGGGCGACAAAGCCCCCACGTGTGCATGCTACCTATTATGTAATCTATTACCCATAGTGCACTGGCTTCCCCATCCGCAGTCCAGCACACGCCACATGTTAAAGCCATGAATATATAATTATCTTATCAAATGTCAAATGTATATTATCCAAAAAAAAACACTGTTACATCTACTTCCGGAGAAAGCGGGACTCGAACTCACAACCTCCTGACTCCGGAGCTAAGTGCTCTACCACTGAGCTACTTCCCCGTCTGACAATCTAACCGCGCCATACGTTACTGGGTCGGTTCGGTGCACGGAAGGTGGTGGTGACCACTTCCCTTACACAGCTCCCCAAGCTTCCATCATGCCCCGTAGCAGCCAATGATAGAAGCTCACAGCTCCGAACCGATCCAGCCAATTTGTTGACTGGACTCCATGCTGAACTCCAACTGCCCGTACTGGGGACCAACATATCACTACCTGCTCCTCCAACTACCAACCACCAGCAGGTGGCCAATCCCCAGAAAGTTGGAATGCTCCAACCGTCTAAGTCAACCGAACCAGTGAGTGCGCTCGCTTTCTCCACCAGTTTAACGGTCGCGGAAAAATCGTCTGGAGAAAGCGGGACTCACGACCTCCTGACTCTGGAGCCAAGTGCTCTACCACTGAGCTACTTCCCCGTCTGACAATCTAACCGAGCCGTACGTTACTGGGTCGGTTTGGTGCGCGGAAGGGGGTGGTAACCACTTCCCTTACACATTTAATTAATTCTGATTTTGCATTACTTTTTTTTTCAAAGGGGCCAAAACCCTCAAATTATGTACAGAACCCCTTCTCAAAACTACTCTTATTCCTCAACAAAGAAAAATCTCATGACTCTCACCACTGTTTTTTTTTAAATTTTGTAAAGAGATAATTAAAACTTCTTCCAATTCATCTCCAAATGATGACAATTTCCCCCAGAATGCACTGTGATGAAACTCCGAAACTATGATTAGAGTAATGGTAGATATCCTAGCATTTTTTGTGTGATGTTTCAGAATTGTGTGATTTTCGATTGATAGAAAATGAAATCATAGGAATATTTACAATATTTTCTTTTTTTTATGTAAAATTAAAATACACTTATGTTTCAAAACTCCAGATTTAAAAAGGTAGCTTGAGACCAATATAGGGTACCCACAGAAAAAAAGGGAAATTCTGATGACTTTGATTCAATGGTATTGGCCCACCTTAATCCATTTTTTCCAAATATAAGTTGTGATTATCATATTATGTTGATGGATTCCTTTGTTAAGCAGAGAAGATCTGTTCAATTCCCTAATTATATATTTTGCATAATGATTAATAGAAGGAGAAGACTGTTACTATGACATTAAGAACATTTTGATAAAGGTTAAGGTGTCTTAAAAACACAAAGAAGTCTATCTTGACAAAGCTACATTTGGTTAAAGGTACATAAACCATGCTTCCTACCTGTGTGTTGGTATTGCAGCAGGAGAACAGAGATGAGCAGCACACCTGTCCACATTCTGTCCTGAAACAGGATACTGTCAACAACAAGTGCTAGCCCCACCCTGTGACACAACTTAAGGACAGCATGACACATAATGGGTCTATTTGTATCCAGGAAGCAACCGTGTATTGTTATAGCTGATAAGGGATTCATCTAATAAAGGATAACAAGTCTGTCTGATGATGTACAATGAATAATACACATTGTAAATCAATATTCCATTGTACAGAGATATTGAAAGGCTAGCACTATGAGTTTTCTGTCAGACAATATTACTGCATGGTAACAGTAGATGGTTGTACAGCAGTACTAAGTGTTCGTAGGTAAATACTTTATGAATGGAATGAATTTAATGGGCCTGCACATATGATCTGGTAAACTTTCAGGGCAAGGTCAAACAAAATACTCCCACATTCTACTTCACCAATGTCACTGGATGTGCCCTGCTATTGAATTTGAAAATATTAAGGATGATTATGTATTTGTGATCATTTGAATTGATTAAGATTGTGGATGGTTGTTTTAACCTCTGTATTTCCCTGTGTATAATTCAAGGGTTAAACAAGTACTAAGTGGCAAGTTGCCCAGCCTTATACATGGGGAAGGCTTATATTTCATATATTATATTTCTTTACCTGAAGAAATATTCTGGTGCCTTTTCATATTTAGCCATTTCTCTTTGTTGTGAACGCAGATCAAGTAAATAGGATGTCAGATTTGACAGTCCACAAGACCTGTTTTCTGTCTGTATGCATTTCCTACTTGGTGACAGCACTAGCAGGATATAAATGACGACCATGAGATAGCCACACTCTCCAATCAGTACCCACCCATATGCTACACACCAGTGCACTACTAACCCGTTGTGTGCTTGGAGAGTGGAGGCTGACCCCATACTACATACCTCAGTGAGCACTGGGTTGGTGTAGCCTGTAGTGTAGTGGGAGGAGGTGGTGTAGACACACACCTCCCTACCAGCTGTAACATGGGCAGGCCTCCTGAGCCGTAAGTATGCCTTATATAGCATTACTATATCTACCAGGTTCTTGGATATGGTTTATAGACTCCTAGGTTCTTTACAGCTAGTTCTTGACACTACAGGACACTCCTATCTGTGCGGCAGAGGCCCTTCCTGAAGGTGCTGGGATGTGGTGGTAGTCCCACAGTGTGGGCTACAGTGTCCTTTGTCTAACTCCTAACTGAAGGGTGCTATGGTGTATAGGGGATCTATTTAGTTCTTAGTTATTGTATGCACTTCTTATGTCTGTCTGTGGCTAGTTCTAGATACTGGGAGCCCCTGTCTGAGAGTGGGAGGCCCTATTTGTAGGGGGGGGCTATGCTGTGATGGTAGTAGAACATTATTGTATGGTTTATATGCCCACTATGTTAGGGCCCTGTGGTGTACAGGGTGGTGTGGGGGTGTCATATATCTGATGTATAAAGCAGGTCAGGTGGCTGAGGGGAGCGGGGGCTGAGGTCAGTAGGTTTCTGTGTCTGAGTCACGACTTACCATAAAAATCACAGTTGCAGTACAGACCGGGTACATCTGATACTCGCAAGGCTTCGTCTCTATAGATCTGTATGTTTTTCTTTATTGAAAAACTTTCTGAGGGACCTGTCTAAGGGCGGAAGGCCCAAAGGGGAGGCCCTATCTGTTTGGTCTTGGGAGCGGGCTATGCTATGGTGGTTGTTACATAATATAGTTTTGTGTATCTGCCTCTAACAAGGGCCCTATGGTATGCAGGGGGAGGGGTGTGCCATATGTATCTGGTGTATCAAGCATATTACTGCACCCCAGTTAGTGTATTAGGGTAGAGGCTCCCTGACTCGGACAGACACCTTGAGTCGGACACCGTTGGCCTTGGATAACATAATCAATATATCAATTGCACCTATCATGCAAATGAAAAATGAAATATTAGGTGTTTTTCCATCTTACAAATACAAGATACAAAATATTGGCCACCTTAAACATAGTCATATGACTGCCTGAACTTGGGGTGTTCGTGCCATATTTTCAAAATAAAAGTCAAGAGTAAATGGGCAAACTGATTTCCTTGTTCAATTGTTATTAGCCTTTCCTATATACTTTCAGCATTCCTATGCTAATAATACCAAGATATGTCCTTTATTATAATAGCTCAAAACAATGAATATAAATAAATTACCCATAATACTTTGCCAGAGGGAATTGCATCTCAGCATCAAATTGTACCTAAAGTCGGACACTAAATGCACCCAGAGTCGGACACCAAATAATACATGAATAGGAAGGTATATATAATGTAAGTTCCATCTTTATCTTCATTATACTGTCTATGGATGTAATTTGATATCATTCCATGTTTGTGAATGTCCATACATTGATCAACTACCGGACACAAAAAGGGGTAATTACTCTCCACATCTGTCCTTCCTCTCAGCAAATAATAAAGCATGGCGCATTGTAGCCCATAAAGTGCTCATAGGAAGCCCATAGTGTGCATTTTTTTAAAGATTGTTACTTTACTTTGTGATATACTATATTCATGACAAAAAACTGCATGCATAACCAAGTATACCTACTAAACAAAAAGCAGTACATAGTGTCCGACTCTATGATCATTTCTGGCATGAGGTGTCCGACTTAAGGTGCAATTCGATGATTTGAAATAAGCATATTGCATAGTGATTTACTTATACTCAAATCATGAAATTTACTACAATTTCCTCTGAAATAGAAACTGACAGACCTTATGTAGCCAATGGTGCAAATCATATTCAAACTGTTATCCGTTAAGGGTGTCAATTTTAACACCCAACTTTGGTCACCTCTTCCTTGTCCAGGAGCGTCCGAAATGGGTGCCTTTACCCTATAACAAGCATCTGGGGTAGTGGAGGGAGCCCTCCACCTTCTGCTGTTGGCTGTAGGCACTGGGCCTTGACCATTCTAGTCCTCTTGCAGGCACCTCTTAAAGTGGAATCAGATTTTAACATTGCTTTTCTATATAATTCCCATTTAAGTGTGTTAATTTGCCATCATGCCTTCAAGCCAATACCTAAAGCTGGTCCAAGTGCCCCCACCCCCTCTGCCCAAAAAATAATAAAAAATAAAGATTTGCTCCATAGACTTGTGGATCTATCACAAAATGATACTGATATACCGTCTTAGTCTGGGGAATCTTAGGTCTTTGTGACCCTGACTGTACTTGTTATTCTGTTGTTGTGATTTACCTTTCCTTGCCTCATTGGCTGCATCCTCTCTGGTGTCCCAGATCCAGATGGTTGTCTCTTCCTGAACACCAAAAGTCAATGTTGTGGTTACTTGCCTCAGGGTTGGCATAGTGAATATTTGCTATTCTCACCTATTATACCTTTAGCATACCCTGATGCCAAATTCAGACATTCAGCAGATATGTCACCTTAACCATGGTAAAGATGTTCAGATTTAAGGTCAACTTGGTGGGGACACCCGAGATACATTATGGTTACACTCCTACTCCATTGGAGGCAGAGCAGGCACATTAACTTCTGTGTTTTGTTATACTCCAATCTTGCAGGCAGTCCCTTGTCCTAGCCCCATCATAAGTAGGAGATATTCCTTAATTATTAGTGGGATATATTCTATGGAGTCTTCTCAATGGGACTGATGCCTGCATGTTATGGAATGTGCATCTGACAGTATTATATTTCCTCATTACAAACTCACTACAGCCACACTCTGTATGGACTAGTAGTCTGTATGCATCTACTTACCAGACTTGACAAAACACATGTTGAGCCCACACTAAAAGTTAACACTTCCATCTTTGCGCCTTTGGCACATCTACCTAGGAACATATTGAATCGCTGATCTAATAATTTGTTAGTGCAGGTGACTTAGAATGATGGTTACAGAGTTGTTTAGCTCAGTCAGGTCCAGTCTTCTTACCTTAGCAGACACCACCCGGTTGTTTGGTGCCTTTAAGGAATTCCCACATGTTTGTCTTGCTTAGCCTTTTCAGAATCCAAGAACAACAAAGTAACAATATAGGACATTCAAGAAAAAAAGCTCAATACTTAGCTTAAGGACGAGAGCTGCAGGCGCCTATTATTGGTTTTGTGAACTACAGTTCATTTTACATTGAGAGGATTCTGGCATTTCTTAAAGCTAGTTTCTATCATTATTAGTTCAAAAGTTAGCCCTAGATATGTAAATCTGTCTTTTAATGAAGCATAAAGACGTTTTCACAAACAGTACCTCCCCCCTCATCCCGCCCCCCCTTTTGTGCCCCATTATAGGAGGCCATATCTGTAGGGGCTAGGCTGTCGTGGGAGTGTGGTTTATTTGCCTGATAAGCAAGGGCCCTGTGGTATACATGGTGGTGTGGGGGTGTCATATATCTGATGTATAAAACAGGTCAGGTGGCTGAGGGGAGGGGGTGCTGAGGTTAGTAGGTTTCTGTGTCTGAGTCACGACTTACCATAAAATGTTGCAGTTGCAGAACAGACTGGTTACACCTGATACTCGTAAGGCTTGGTCTCTCCGATCAGTATGTTTTTCTTTATTGAAAAACTTTCTGAGGGACCCCTGTCTAAGAGCGGAAGGCCCCACAGGGGAGGCCCTATCTCTTTGGTCTTGGGAGGGGGGCTAGGCTGTGGTGGTAGTACTATAATGTAGACTATACTGTGGTGTATCTGCTTCTAACAGGGGGTCTATGGAATGCATGGGAGGGGTGTGCCATATATCTGGTGTATAAAGCAGATTACTGCACCCCAGTTGGTGTATTATAACAAGCATCTTGGGTAGTGGAGAGAGCCCTCCACCTTCTGCTGTTGACTGTAGGCACTGGGCCTTGACCATTCTAGTCCTCTTGCAGGCACCTCTTAAAGTGGAATCAGATTTTAACATGGCTTTTCTATAGAATTCCCATTTAAGTGTGTTAATTTGCCATCATGCCTTCAAGGCAATATCTAAAGCTGGTCCAAGTGCCCCCGCCCCCTCTGCCAAAAAAAAAATAGATAAAGATTTGCTTCATAGACCTTTGTGGACGTATCACAAATGATACTGATATACCGTTTTAGTCTCGGGATTATAACCATCCACCTTCTTACCTTCATCTAAAATGTCTATAATATGATCAATATCTGTATCTATGGGGGAATATAAATGTTTCTCCCATTTCTGTTACAGCATCACAATGATGAATGCAGGCTGCACAGTTAATGGAAGTGGCTGGGAAAGTAATGAGCCTTGAACTTGCAGGACTTTTTTTCGTAGTTCAATTTTTAGGGTCTTTCTTTAGGGGCTTGCCTTTCCTCTTCACCATCCGGTCATTAACCACCGGCCAATAGTACAGTGCAGGCCTGGAGTCTGCATAGCTACCCTCCTTACACTAGCTGGCTGTACGAGGTACCCACTTTGGCCACCAGAGGGCTGCTCAGTGCTCCCTGCAGCTGGTTCCTGTCTGACATTGGTTGGAAGGGAAAATTGTCATCACTCTGTGTTCCCAGAGAGAATCTGTGGTCTTCATGACCCTGACAGTACTTGTTGTTGTTGGGAATTACCTTTCCTTGCCTCATTGGCTGCATCCTCTCTGGTGTCCCAGCCCCAGATGGTCATCTCTTGCTGAGCACCAAACATGAATGTTGTGGTTCCTTGTTTCCATCAACCTCAGGATTGGCATAGTGAATATCTGCTATTTTCTGCATATTATAACTTTACCGTACCCTGATAAAACAGTTTCAGATTCAAGGTCAACTTGGTGGAGGCACCTTGGGTACATTATGGTTACATTCCGACTCCATCTGAGGCAGATCAGGCACATTAACTTCTGCGTTTTGTTATACTCCAAGCTTGCAGGCAGTCTCTTGTCCTAGCTCTATCATAAGTAGGAGATATCCCTTAATTATTAGTGGTCTGTATTCTATGGAGTCTTCTCAATGGGATTGATTCCTGTATGTTATGGAATGTGCATCTGACAGTTTTACATTTCCTTATTACAAACTCACTACAGCCACACTCTGTATGGAATAGTAGTCTGTATGCATCTACTTACCAGACTTGACAATACACATGTTGAGCCCACACTAGAAATTGACACTTCCATCTATGCGCCTTTGGCACACGTAACTAGAAATATATTGAGTCACAGCTCTAATTATCTCTTAGTGCATTGTTATTCTTACGTTTGATTTGTGAGCTCAATTTAGTTATTTAGAATCTTACCTTTTCTAAGTTCTCCTGAGTTATATTTTATATTTAATTTAGTGTGATAGATACAGCTTTGACCGGTTAGATCCTCAGTCTGACAGTACTACCATTCTACCAGACATAATGATCAATATATCTCCTTATGTAAAAGATTTCCCTCACAATTGTTTATTCAGCCCTTTTTCCGGAACCTGTCAAGCTTTAGTTAGATCAAGAAATCTACTATTTACATCCAAAATAATTTCTGATTATTTATTCACATCTTAGATATACACAAATGTGTTGATCCTACATTTAACATATATGTGCTGTTGAATTTATGCACGACTATTCTCACAATTTCTCCAATTGAATCTTTAGGTGGTACCTCCCACTATGTATAATGTTTCTCAGCTTTGACTCTTCAAATTGTGCACCTACATAATGGACTGGGTGTTCAAACCTTAAGAGATATGATGTTAACTTCAGCTTGGAGTCTGAAAAATCTCTGAACGGTCTGAGTAGAAAATCATGGATCTTTTGTGCTTAGGGTAATCCCTCCATGGTATGAATCGCCATGGTCTGAGTCCCTGACCCTGCTCTCCTGCACTGCCATGCAGAACCTACTTGTTATACCTCGCCCATCTACTGTAAGTAGATCCCTCAAAATGACCCACAACTTTTCTCATAATTTTTTTTTGACAGGAAGCTTGGTTGTACCTCTTTTTTAATATGACATTACTTTTTATTTCATATCATATTTGCTATATATGTTCAACAACTAAATAAGTGGATCTTTAGGTGGTACCTCCCATTATAACTGTAGAGTCAGTCAGTACAGGTGTAGTGACTACAAGCCTTACCCACCTGTATTTTGATGAAGAACAGGAGTTGAGGTAAGGAGTTTAGTTTATTGTGGCTTACATCCAATGTCTTATAGCCATACCTGCCAGTATTTAAGTCAGTTCAACAAGATGGTTTATGACTTGTATTAATGGCTTTCCCTGCAAATATTAACATACAATATTGCTATTTGCATGTTATAACTATGTTATTCTTCAATTCAA
Source organism: Harmothoe impar (assembly GCA_947462335.1). Classification (NCBI taxonomy): domain Eukaryota; kingdom Metazoa; phylum Annelida; class Polychaeta; order Phyllodocida; family Polynoidae; genus Harmothoe; species Harmothoe impar. Next base: position 59,957,300 of record OX381719.1, on the reverse strand, counting down.
GTCAAAAACGACAAAACATCTTACTTGTGTTAGGTGGCTCAGAATGATGGTTACGGAGTTGTTTAGCTCAGTCAGGTCCAGTCTTCCCACCTTAGCAGACACCATCCGGCTGTTTGGTGCCCATAAGGAATTCCTGCATTGTTACATTCATGTTTAATTTGTGAATTCAATTCAATTATTTAGAACCTTACCTTTTCTAATTTCTCCTGAGTGATGTTTAACACCTCTGAGGTAGAAAGGAGATATGTTATGTGATAGATACAGCTTTGACCGGTTAGATCCTCAGTCTGACAGCACTACCAGTCAGACATGATGTTGACATAAGGCATTACGTAATGGATTTGTCTCACAATTGTTAATTCTGCTCCTTTTCTAGACCCTGTCACCTCTATCATTTACATCAAACGTAATTTCTCATGATTATCTTATTACATATATGTACAAATATTGGTTGAACCTTTACATACTACATATATACAAATGTTGGTTGAAGCTTTTTTTATATGACATTACTTTTTATTTCATATCATATTTGCTATATATGTTCAACAGCTGAATAAGTGGTGAAGATCCAATTAGATCTTAAGATGGCACGTCCCAATATAATTGTATACTCAGTCAGTACAGGTGTAGTGACTACAAGCCTTACCCACCTGTACTTTGATGAAGAACAGGAGTTGAGGTAAGGAGTTTAGTTTATTGTGGCTTACATCCAATGTCTTATAGCCATACCTGCCAGTGTTAAAGTCAGTTCAACAAGATGCTTTATGACTTGTATCAATAACTATCCTACAGGGATCAGTGCTAAATCAGCTGAGTGTAAGCTGGCCTACTTTAAGCATGTCTAATGTAAGCAGATCCCTGCTAATGGGGAATGTCGTTTGTTTTGTTTTTACTGCATTGTTCGCTTACTCTTTCTGCCCTCATTGCTATGAGGGTAGTTTTTGTACTGAACAGGATTCCCTGTGTGTTATCAGCATTAGCAGTTTGGTTGAAGACAAATATATGTGTGTGATACCCATTCTGTGGACAGCTGCAGTATCAATATGACATTTTCATTTCGGCAAGTGTAATGGAAAACATGACACCTTTGTAGTCTTTGTAGTTTGATTGACAAGATGAATGTACTCCTTCCCAGCAAGGTCTGTATGCACCCATTTGCCTACCTGCCCGGCATATGTTATGTCCTCCTCTAATGAGTTGTTAGTTGATTTTTACTTTCATGTATGATTTGCAAACTTACCTATTCCTTTTGAGAGGCTAATTTCAGTTATACTCAACACCTCTGAGATAGAAAGGAAACATGCTTTACCCAGTTGAGTCCTACATCTGGCAGAACTGGCTCACAATTGCCAACTTCTGCCTGGTGTTGTTCTAGCCAGGTCCTGTCTAGATAATCTAAATCAAGAAGTCAGCCATGAGACATTCTGACAATATGTAGTTCTCTACAGAAGGTTATTTGAATGTTGTTTTCTCTCTATGATATTACATAGCTATGCTGGATTCTATTTCTAGATATGTTCAACAACTTGATAAATGGTACACATCCACTGTCCTTTCCACTTTGAGTAGGTCCAGTGATCTGTTATAAGCCAGCCGAGCCACCATGATAAAATTCAGTCAGATCAAGAGGCACATCAAATTGTTTTTGAATGAGCTGCAGCAGGATTGATTTGCATTTGTTTGTTACAAATTGCCCCAGAACATATAGGGTGAGTTTGGGTACGGTTACTCTTTAAATTTCAGCTTCTCCCTTTTTTATTATATTTCTTGCTGGTTCTCCACCAGTGTTTTAGGATGTTCCAATATCACCAATGGACATATATAGAGGCCTTGAATGAAGTCTGCTTTCAGTTTGTACAATAGCCAATTGACTATGGTACACAGACCGAGCTGCAACGGAATAACACTTGAGATCTTATAGCTATTTCGGAGTTCTTACCCTATAGATTAACAAGGACAATAGACACATGTGATAGAAAGTACCTGAATGTGTCCCTAGTGTGGGAGTCTAGTAGGTGTGGATGTCATCATAGCCTTCAGTTCTTCACCTTTACCTACTTATATCTTAACCGACTCCACTAGGGCGACACAGCTACCTGCGAAACAGGGCGTTCTTTTAGGTCTTTTGTTCTCAAATAGATCGCCCTGTTTTGCTCTGTTTCGCCCTGAATGTCACCCTGTTAATGGGGACATTCAGGGCGACATCCATGGCAAAACAAGGCGAAATGCAGCGAAATGAGGAGAAATGTGCCAGAACAAACATTGAAAAGATCGCTATGTTTCACAGGTAACTGTGTCGCTCTAGTGGAGTCCGGCAAATTCTGTGTTTGCTCCACGATTTTCCTCATTCTTCCTGCACAGTAGGATGTATTCCATTCTTAGATACTTTCAGTCTATTGCCTGCAGTGATAGCCCAGTTGTCTTCAATGACCGTGGTACATGTCATCATTGGTTGTTATAATGTTCAGTTCACTTAGTAATAATGATTTATAATCTGCTTCTTACTAGCTCCAATAATCTGTTGTAGCATCTGAGTCTCAGTTATCATTATCATCAGATGATGCACACATGGTGAACATATCTTAAAAGTAAGCTAATGAAGACCTCTTCTGACCACTTACATATTTGTGAATGTAGTGTTTGAGGCGGTGGGAACACCTTGCCTAATCACACCAAGAGTGGCCAGCATACAGTAGACACAGACAACTTATTAAGGGTTAGGCATATTCTCTGTAGCCCTGCATATTCTCTGTAGAGCTTAATAATGGCCCTTGTATTGTTTAATTTTACAATGTACTCCATTCCTCTATCCTCTGTGATAGCACGTATATATATGGTCTTGTCAGTGTGTCCTCTTGGTTATCAAATTGTGAATCCCACTGAGCTTTATAAGAATAGCACTGGTTTGATCTTATTGCCGTTTTGGAGGTCTTACCCTATGAATAGAAGGCACCTCATACACATCTGATGTGTATCAGAATAAGTCGCCAGTCTATACGAAAAAAAATTCGCCATGCAGGACATTCGGTCCTGCAGATTTTTTCTTTTGCAGGGGCAGCTAAATTTTAGCAGGCCCGGATATCTGAGTACAATCTTGCTATTGAAAATTAACTATAAAGCAGTTGTTTGTACTAAGTTAGTATTATTGTTAGTAACTAACAATAATAAAGAATAGGGTTTCCCTGTATATTACAATCATATCAACCATTTTGATATGTAAATTACTGAAGAAAAGTACCGAAAATATTCAAGCTTTCTGATTTATGCTGTAGAAAACTTAATAATGGTCCGATTTACAAGCTGTAAAAAATGGCATATAGGCAGGAATCTCAAGAATACAGCCAGTCATTTTGGCTGGCAGAAGCTGTCTTTCTGCTGGACCGGCAGAGTTTTTGCCGGCTATAGCCGGTGTCCAGCAGAATTTTGTCCCTGCTATATATGTCTACGACACAGCATTTCCTAAGTACACCTTTAAGCTTTACCGGGTCATCCAGTCACTATGCCTCCTTTTCTAGTTCATACCTGGCATCTATGGATTGTGGTATATTTTTCTGACATAGAGTATGACCACGAATCGTAAACCTGGCCTTATAGTGGTTACTGAACGGGGAGGCCCTACAGAAGAATGCCAAGGAGTCCTGGTCTGCAATTGAGGCTAGAGCTTCCAGCCCAAGTCATGGTGGTAGACGATGCCAGTTGTCCTTTGAGTTCCCATCTAAGTATAGAGTTGTCCCTGACATCTTCACTGTCAAGAACTGTCCGTAATTCTTGGCTACCCAGTAGGCCTTCCTGCCATGTGACAACTCTAAGTTTCTGGGAATATCTTCGGAGAGCCATACCAGCAGAAAATTTTCCTGCTTGACCTTTGCCCTTTCTCCCCAAATTTTATTCCAACCCCCTAAATATCCTTTTGAAGGTACTTTCCTGATGTGGCTGCCCCGCAGTATTATGGTATAAGGTGTATGGTATATAATTGTTTTTGTGTGTCTCCAATCACATGTGGAACATGACATGTACATCATGTTTGAATTAGTTTTTTCGTATTGAGTCTTACCCTATAAAAACATCTCAGACATGCCTGGTAGAAAGCATGAGAATGCGTCCCTGCTAAGTCATTGGAATTTCTCATCTCAGTCCATAATGAAGGCATCCAGCCCCATTTACAAGAGGACTTTACTGTATACTATGTTTTCAGTTTGTTTAATGCAGTGTTGGTTCAATCAACTTGAAGGACTGCAGTACATAGACAAATGTTCACAAGAATAACATTTAGGATTGTTCTATCTCATCCCTATTTAGGGGTTCTTAAGGACACACCAGAGAGTATGTGTCCCTGCACTGTTTTTAAGTAATAATTCAACTTTATTCACCAGAATTTGATGTCTTGTAACAACGAATTTTCCCCAAACTGTTGACTTCTCTCCTCCTGCTTCAAAATGAAGCCTCTCCTTCTGCTCCATGCAGTGTCCCATTCAGTGATGGCCTAATTGACTTAAATGACAGCAGCACAAGATCTCATGGCTATAGTTCTCTAATGATATAATATCCTATGTGAGATATCTACTACCCCCTATTTTCCCTTTATTTGTTCCCTTCAGATTTCCCCAAATCAGTACAGACCTACGATACAGATGACAAGAATCAGCACAACCCATGTTTGATTTTCTTTGAAAAGTGTTGATTTAAATATATCAGTTAATGTCCAGATGGTCTTTAACAGAATATTAAACTTGCTGTGAGTCTGATCTAGCCCTACCTCTGTAAACTGAGCCTTATGCATTATCAGAATCAGCAGATGTCAGATGCATGTTGTGTTGTGGCTAGCATCTTTCTTTCTTTTCTTACCCCAGTTGTTTTTAATCATCAGGGGCCATTTTATTGTTGATTGTCAATGAAAAGATATATATGTTAGAAGTGATAAATGGACCAATGGGCTCTACTGTTTTGCTACAATAACAGGTCATGATACTGATGAAATTCTTATTCACTTACTATTTCTGCCCTCAAGCGGGAAACTCCTCTTGCTGTTCATAATAGCTTTGTGGAATTGAATACAGAGGACAGTCTTAGCACTGAGCACAAAGCTGTGGGTGCTAGATGCATTGGCACCTTGGTTAACCGACAACCTGATAATAACTATTAGTTATATTCTCATGGACTGAGTATACAGAAGTAGAGATGATCTGCCAACTACTACCAGTCTTACCTCATAAAATAGGAGGCATCTTAGACATGTCTGATAGAAAGTGCACGAGTGTGTCACTACTGGGGCACTTCTCGGTCTGTTTCCGGATAAACGCCTCCAGTGCAGTAAGAATACTCTGCTTTCAGTCACTTTATTGCACTTGAAGGGTTGTTTACAAGGTCTTGTGTATCCACTTGGCTAAAGATCTCTGTCTGACAGAACTACCAGCCAGACATGATGTTGACATGTCATTATGTAATGGATTTGTCTCACAATTGTTAACTCTGCTCCTTTTCCAGACCCTGTCAAGCTCTAGCATTTACATCAAACATAATTTCTCATGATTATCTACATGTATACAAATATTGTGATCCTCCTCATAAAATCTGTCAAAATAACTCACAACTTTTCTCATAATTTCTTTTTTTGACAGGAAGCTTGGTTGAACTTTTTTTTTATGACATTACTTTTCTAGTTCGTCTCATATTTGCTATATATGTTCAACAATTGAATAAGTGGATCTTTGGGTGGTACCTCCCATTATAACTGTAGAGTCAGTCATTACAGGTGTAGGGACTACAAGCCTCACCCACCTGTACTTTGATGAAGAACAGGAGTTGAGGTAAGGAGTTTAGTTTATTGTGGCTTACATCCAATGCCTTAAAGTCATACCTGCCAGTGTTAAAGTATGTTCAACAAGATGGTTTATGACTTGTATTAACAACTTTCCTACAGAGATCACTGCTAGATCAGCTGAGTGTAAGCTGACCTACTTTAAGCATGTCTACTGTACGCAGATCCCTGCTAATAGAGAATGTTGTTTGTTTTGCTTTTACTGCATTGTTCACTTACTCTTTCTGCCCTCATTGCTATGCGGGTAGTCTTTGCACTAAACAGGATTCTCTGTGTGTTATCAGCATTTGCAGCTTGGTTGAAGACAAATATGAGAAGGCACCCGCCAGTCTCATACACTCTATAGATGCATTTATTTGTTTTTTGCATGTTCTCACTTTGACACCCTTAGGTTCCATCCATTGGCAATGTTTGTGCAAGGGACATCACCATTTCTAAGTTATTTTACATACTTCTGAGAGTGAGTATGTATTTTACAATGAATGGCATTACTTTCCTAAATGTGTGTTTAGATAATTTCTTTGCAAAGGGGTAAATGTCACTTGCTTTACATGGGTAAAGTTGTATTTTGGTCTGACTATTTTATAAACAAGCTAATAGATTCACCCAAGGACCATGACATTGTTGAGCATTATGCCAGTTCTTGCAGCAGGACGAACTTCAGACAAGACACCATTGGTGGTAGAGGAGGTCACCATTCTGTCTGTCTCTACCCCACCAGCTTACCTCATCACATGGCAGAGTTACTGATGTTCTCTTCTCAGTTTCCATACAACACTAAAGTGCTTCTGCATGTAGTGCTTCTTTCCTTTTATGGTTCGGTCACCAGCTGTGATTCATATATAGCATTATATTATTAATTAACTTCCCATTCAAAAGATTTAAATGGCTCAATTTTCAAGATGTCAGGGTCAGCTTGGTATTTGTATTTGCATACTGAATATATACTTGTATTGGTTTTGTTCTCTTCACATCCAGCAATTTGCGTTCCTCCAGTTTTGTGGGGTGATTCCAGTCTGTGTCTATGTGTTAGACCACTGTCTTGACCCTTGTTGCTTGTTCCCTCCTCAATTTCCAATACAACACTAAAATGTCCTATATCTATTGCTAGTGATTGATTTGTGAACTTGAATTTACCATCCAGTAGACCCTTACCCATAGAAGACACCAATTTTTGCTGCGGCTATCTTTATTCCGTCTGTGGTTCCCTCGATCTTGTTTCCTAGATGTTCGACAAAGTGCAGAAGCCTGCAAGTCTTGAAGACATTTCAAGGTTAAATGCAGAATACAGGTATTACTGTAAATCTCATGTATAAGCCTGAGCTTTGTATAAACCGCACCTTTAACTTGGGAGAATCCTATAAGTTGCGCAGTTTGCTAATTTAATACTGCACTTAACTTGCCAAAAGCCTGGTATAAGACTCACCCTCACCAATGAAGATTCTTTAAGCTGCAGGAAGGTTCTGACTCTCATACAAGCAGGGCTTTCATGCAAGACTTTATGGTATATGAAGTGATTTAGATATATCAAACATTTTGATTCATAAAAAAATAATGTTTTTTGTGTAGCTACTAAATAAACTTGGTAGTTTTATTTACCTTGTCGATATGTTGTTGTTTTGCTCTGCCTCCATTAGTGTTTTTACATCTACAGTTAACATGCTGTTTACAGCAACAAGCAGGTCTGAACCAGTCATCTCATCAATGGTTACATTGGGGGCTGTAGGTTATTACAAAGAGGTACAAAGGTCTTCAGCAGAGACATCTGCCAATACTGGTTGACCATAATGGGATGGTCAACTGTTTTATTCAGTGAGTTACAACAGGGGTAGACACTAATATTTCCAGCCATGTAGCTTCAGATATCTATGGGCCCACACCCAAAACTGTGGACCCAAAATGAATAATTTACTTTTCTTGACGGGTATCACTGTTTTACTTGTGCCAATACCTTACCACAATGTTGGCTCCCTTGTGATTTTCTTTGTACAACAACTAAAAATATTCAGACTAAATTGATAGAGATATATTCCCCCAAAACTTTCTTCATTCACTCTAAGAAACTACAGGTCCTGGCCCAAATCTATTGGCCATAGACTCCTGCGCCAGGGTAGTATCTGCTCCTGGGTTTATGAAATTATCTTACTATTATGAAAACATATCCTTAAAATGGTATAACTCTAATCACCAGTGACACAGTTTTCTGTGACATCTGTAAGTGTCACCTCCCGGTGTGTTAAGTTGCTTTGGTCTTGAGTTATGTTGTCAAGCTCCTACTGTCAAGCTATACTTTCAACTGTAGCTGAGGAAAATAAGATGAATAAAAAGTCAATTTAGTATTGAGTTCTGTTCATTTATAAACTACTAGCTATGTTATCATAAATGACCAAATTATAATTTATACACATTTCTTTTGAATTACAATAGTCTGTATCATATCCCACTGTTTACTTATAGGGGAATGTTGTTTGTTTTGTTTTTACTGCATTTTTCATTTACTTCCCGGCCCTCATTTCTCTGAGGGTAGTCTTTACACTAGACATGATATACATGATATGCAGAAATAGAGACGGTGATCTGCAAACTCGTTGTGGCCAACCTCTACAGACTATCTGAGGGGGAACAAAGCCTTGTTGAATCATTACATCCAAATAAAATGAATATTTAAATTTAAGGTGTAATGATTCCAATATCATGGGAGACTTTGAACCAATTTTGAAAAGTGATTGATTCAAGCTGATGAGCCGTTGCCCATTTGAGCAGACACACATCATTATGTAAAAGGGTTTGTAACAGTATAACCCAGTGTGATCAGTACCCGGGGGGGGGCTCTTAGTATATGTTATATACACAGGTGTGTGGCTATCAAGGGTACTTTTTCAACAAAATCTCCCTAGCAAGGTCCAAAGTTCAGAGAAAAAAATGTCCCTAGCAATGGTCAAGTTTCAACAAAACCGCCCTAGCATGGGTCATTTTTTCACCATAATGGCCCATTTTTTCACCAAAATGTCCTATTTTTGTCCATCTTTCGCCAAACCTTTGTGGATTAAGATAAAATTTATCAGTGAAATTACTCATCCATTGTACATTTGGTGTATTTCCTCTTCAAAACAAGGATTTTTCAGCTGAAAGTGCCCAAGCAAGGGTAGGGTTTTGAAGCAAAAGCTCCCTAGCAAGGGTAAGGGTTGTCATTGGTCCAGCCGCACACCCTTATCAGAAAAAATTAAAGTATCAGTACCCATTACCACCTTCATGCATTGTCAGAATGACGAATGCCATTATAGCATAAGTTTATGGGGGAGATCTTTCTGCCTATGCAAACAGAATGGTCAGAGGAGAAATATCCTCATGTCATTTGAAAAAAAAACACGAAAAATCTTCAATTCGACCTATAAGTGCGGTTTTCCAAATGTTCAATGTGTTTCGCTATAGGTCGATTTTTTTCCCTCAAAAATCCAATTTGACTTATAAGTGAGGTTGACTCATAGGCAAGGTTTTACGGTATGTATACATTGTAGTCCAATTTTTACATGACACTAAAGAGGAATGAAACTTGGGAAATACCATGATGACCCATTTCGATGCATTATGGCCTTATACAGGATGTACAGGAATCTCATTTGGAAATATTATTATGTTATTGGTCTCCTGAAAGCCCCCACCTGGCCAACTTTGAGAAGGGCCTATTCGGTGGATCTCTATCAAATATAATATTAGCAATGGACAGACTGATATATGATATATTTTAAGGTGATAGAGACTCAAGCGAGACAGAAGGTTTATAGGTGAAAATTATGATACCATAACTACTAGTGTGATGTATGAATTCTAGTACATTCATCTAACAAACTAGTTTCTATAATCGCCACAGGGTGGCACCCCTGTGCTGTTAAGCTAAGCTGTTTACTCACCTGTGCCATGCCACAGATACTCTCGTTCCCAAATCCTTCCGAAGGAAGGCTCTGGTAACTGCCAAATGTTGGGATTTTGCTGGGTCTGGGCAACCCCTGCTGGTAGGCTGGAACCAGTGAACAGGAACAGGAAATGGAACCAGAAAGGCTGTACAACCGTTATCTGCATCAACTAACGTTAACTGCACTAATGCACATAACGGCAGACCAACCAAACGTTATCTGCATCAAACCAACGTTATCTGCATCAATTTATATGTATCAAAAAGCCGTTATCTGCATCAATGGAAGTCAACTTCTCCCTGATGCTTTTGTTTTCCAGAACTTGAAGAACTTTCCCTAAAATGGCCCATTTGGCTAGAAAAATATTGAAAATCACAAAATGAGTTAATTTTTGGAAAATAGTCATTGTGCTGAGGAAAGGGTAAAAAATCTCAAAAATTCAAATTTCCATGAAATGGCGAGTATGACAAGAAAAATGTAAAAATTTGAGAAAATGGCCGATTTGACGAGAAAAATGACTATAATCACCAAGAGTCGATTTTTTTATATTGGCCAATTTAGGGAAGAAAAGTCAAATATTGCAAAAAAGAGTCAATTTCTCTTCACAAATTGCCAATTTGCTGAGAAGAGAGTCAAAAATGGTGAAGTAGTCTAATCTTTTTTAATGGCCAGTTTGGCAAGAAAATGCCAAATAAACTGATAATGATTACCGTAAAACCTCGCGTACAAGCCTAACTCGCGTATAAGCCACACCCCGACTTCAGGCCGATCCTATAAGCCGCATTAGCCATCTGAATGTGCCGATTTTAGTACTGTACCATAGTGGCAAAAACTCGCGTATAAGCCGCACCCCGACCATGGGCCGATCCTATAAGCCGCACTGCCGATCTGATTCGCGTACTAGCCGCGGCTTATACGCCAGGTTTTACGGTAATTAGATTTTCTAGAAATGGCCAATGTGCCGGGGAAAGGGTAAAAAAGAAGTGAAATCTTTTTAGAAAATGGTCCATTGAAATGGTTATAATAGCATTAATGTTTCTATGAGGTACGTTGTTACTGCAGATAACGTTATCACATCAACCCATATCTGCATCAACAACCTTTAACTGCATCAATTTTATTCTTCATCAGAGTCATCCTTACACATGTGCTCTACCCTGCTCTCCTGACCTACCATTGACATACAGGTGTACCTTGGTCACTATATATGAAGAGTTTGGTTCCAAAACGCAATAAGTGCCAAAATACAAAATCGGGAGAAAACAGGTCAGGGGTATTGTGTAGGGTAAATAGAAAAAAAATTGTGGAAAAAAAGGTTGAAAAAGTATATTTATTTAGTAGATAGGGCCTGTCGAAAATTCAGTTTTTTGGCAAAACGCAATAAATCCAAAAGCAGTTTTTTTGCAAAACGCAATAAATCCACCTCACCAAAGATTGTTTTTGTATGTAGGACTGTTTATTCTTTTATGTTTACGGTCTTGATAAGGCTTTATTGAATACAATCTTGGTCTATATTGTTAATAGCATCATTCTAAGATAAAAAAAACAATTTTATTTAGAAGGCATTTGAAATATGGACACAAAAACCATGTTTTATGATTTTTGTGGATTTATTGCGTTTTGCAAAAAAACTGCTCTTGGATTTATTGCGTTTTGCAAAAAAACTAAATTGAGCAAATTAAGGACTTTTAAAAGCTACTTGTTTGTGTTTCATGTATGTCCCACTATACCAAGAAAAAATAATATTGAAATAAAAATTGCCATTACTGATTTTATAGACATATGCAGAAAAACAGATTTTGGATTTATTGCGTTTTGCAAAAAAAACTGAAAATTGAAATTAAATCATCCTTTTTTTCCTAGAAAAAAAATCCAAGGATTTCAAAAATCGATTTCTAGGTATTTCATCTTTGGAACATTAATCATTAGTTATTAAAGAAAAATGCTTTCTATTCACCAATTTGTCAAAATCAAAAATACACCATTATCTCAAAACTCATAAAATGGATTTGTTGCGTTTTGCAACGAAACTCTTCATATATACATACAAATGTATATGTATGTATGTATATATGTATATATATATGTATGAAGAGTTTGGTTCCAAAACGCAATAAGCGCCATTTTGAAAAATTACACCAAGTTTTGACAAAGGTGTAGATCAGGAACAGGTAAATGCAATTTTGAAACATTTTCCCTCAAAATTCTATTTTTTATGTCTTCAGGTCCTCTCTGGTGTACACATTATATCTGAAGCACCATAATTCCCATATGGTAGCCTTAGAGAAATGAATACATGCTTCAATTCTGAAATGGATTTGTTGCGTTTTGCAACCAAACTCCCCCAAAATCGTGCTTTTAGACCTCAAAAAGTCAACATTCTTCCCCAAATAGCTGCTACTGCAGATAATGTTGATTGATGCAGATAGCGGTTGGATGTGCCATACACTGGTACTGCAGGTAACGTTAGTCACTACCAAAAACGACTGCCTGCTTGATGCAGATAACGTTGGTTTGATGCAGATAGCGTTTGGTTGGTCTGCCGTTATGGGCATTAGTGCAGTTAACGTTAGTTGATGCAGATAACGGTTGTACAAAGGCTGATGGTAAATCTACCTAAAACTACCATCATACATTCTGGTTCCATTTCCTGTTCCTGTTCGCTGGTTCCAGCCTACCAGCAGGGGTTGCCCAGAACCAGCAAAATCCAAAGTTCAAGGTCATTTGGCTGTCCCCAGAGCCTTCTTTCGGAAGGATTTGGGAAAGAGAGTATGCCACAGAAGGCACAATGAACCATTAGTTCCTCTGAATTCCAATAGATGGCAGAGGGCTGTCAGAGTGTAGCATGCTTTCTTCATGGTATTCCTTAGAGCAACCACAGGGTAGGAACCAAGCCCTGTTTTAGGAAAAATAGTTATAGTTTCTATGACAATCTATAGAGAACAACCTTTATAAGGGGGGTCTGGATGGGGGGTCCCAATTTCCCATGTCGATTTTAAGAGATGACCATGTCACCCTGTCGATTTTAAGAAATAGCCATGTCACCATGTCGATTTTAAGAAATGTCCATGTCCCATGTCCATTTTATAACAATGGGGTAGGGGGTCGGTGGTGAAATAATACTGAACTTTTTCTTTAATAAAGTCACCGTATATTAAAGCTTAATTGTACCTTGTCTGGTTTTTGTTCTCATGAAGTCACACTAGTAGTACTAGACCAACTACATGTACAGTAACTAAGGCCTATATCGTATATACTGTAAACGTATGATATTTTGCGCTGTACATATTTTCTCGAATTTCGCAGATTTTATAATCTTCGAAAGTATATACAGCGCAAATTTAGATAATGCAAAGTTGTACTTTCTAGCCAATTCGCAAAATGTGCAATGCGCAAAAATATCTACGTTTACAGTATCAAGTATACATTTATTTCTAACACGGCGCAATGCAAGGCAAATTGAGGCTGAAAATTTGAAAGGGGGGCGCAAAATAACTTAGCCCCTCCTGAGGGGTGGGGGGGGGATTTAATTTGGCCCTTCCCGAAGGGGGAACGCAAAATACCTTGATGTGTCAAAACGACACTCCCTAACATAAAAATATGGGGCATGTGCCCCCCTCCTCCCCCTCTCCCGATTCCGCTACTAATGAATTTTTGAAGAGAAGCAGAAACGGAAATTAAAGATTGAAATATATTATCTTTAAAAAGGTATATCCCCTAGTAGCAAACACACTGTGGCCCCGGGCGGGGCCAGACTGTGTTTGCAAGTCTGGCCCGGAGTGGGCTAACCGACGGGCTCCCGTCGGTTTAGGGCACTGGGCTTTGGTCTGGCCCCGTGCGGGCTTCCCATGTTTGGCGCAGATCGGGTTTTGGACGGGAAGCCCACTTTGGGCTCAGATCAGTTTTTGGACGGGCTTCCCACTTTGGGCTCAGATTGGTTTTTGGACGGGCTGAAAGTGGGTTCAGATCGTTTTTTGGACGGGTTGAAAGCGGGCTTAGATCGGTTTTTGGACGGGTTGAAAGCGGGCTAAGATCGGATAATTATGGCTTTTTAGAATCTATTCAATCATTCTCTAAATGATTTCTTGTATTTGTTGAACCAGATATCCTAGGTCCTACTAATCAACCCAAGGCATAATCATACTCTGCCTACCCAATAATGGAAGTATCAAGCAGGCCTATTATCATCAGGTTTGAGCCACATGCAGCATAGACAAGTGTCTATGGTGCACATTGGCCTTCAAAGCCATAGTTCATACCTACATGGGGCACATAAGTCTTGTATTAAGATTGTAATGCCACAGAAATAGTGTTTACACTGGATAGCTGCTTAGAGAACCTCCTTTTCATCATTCAAATATATATTCTATTTTATTTCTAAACTGTGAGAACATCTATTTATTGTTTCCTATTCTACATCACTTTAACATTTTATTGTATTATTATATAATGTCAATTTCATCTGGCTTTGTTGGAAAACTCTAGATATTGTATAGTAGTGACATCTGGTGTGACTGATCAGAACTATTAGACCAGTTGCCCTGTCCAAACCCAACCTCAGCCCTCATCGGCCCGGAGTGGGCTAACCAACGGGCGCCCGTTGGTTTAGCGCACTGGGTTTTGGTGGGGCCCCAAGTGGGCTGCCCGAATTGGGCTCAGAACGGGTTTTGGACGGGTTTCCTCTCATCTGGCCAACATGAACCCAAAGCGGGTAGCCCTCTTTGAAACTGATCTGAGCCCAAATCGGCCAGCTCAGTTTTGCCCGACTTCAAACAGCCAATCCGAGCTAAAACCAAATTGGCCCCGTGCTGGCTTGCTACTAGGGTCTTTGTATATATATGCTTTATCCCTGGGAGAAAGAAACTGCTGGTGAGGTGGTCACAGCAGTCAATAGATTAGGGGGGGGGGGGGGGAGGTCCAAGGGCGTGGCAAGCAGTTTCAAAGTAGGGGGGACAAGGCAGTTTTTTTTTTAACCCTTTCTGAACCCTTTTCCTCGAGCTTTCAGGTTTGACCTTTTTGAGGTTGGCAAAAAGGGGGGGGACATGTCCCCAGGGGTGAGTCTAAATGCTTTAAAACTGGTCCATTTAAATACAAGCGCATGCAATTTTAGGGGGGGGGCATTTCTTAAAATCCAAACGTAGTGGGGGGCAGGGTCTAGAATATTTTTGGGTAACTGGTGGGAGGGGGTTGGATAAAAAATTGCCTAAAAGAATCAACCAAGCCCCCTCCTCCCGGGTAATAAATGACGCGGCCCTTATATCATGAAATGGACACGTTGCATGCTATGTTTGGTATGCAAACCCTTAATACAAGGCAAGTGCAGCAGTCATTGCCATTATGTACATGCTCTGATCGAAGCACATCCAGCCCTATGGATACTGTCGAGAAACAGACTGCATTGAATGCAAATTGCGGCAATATTTATGAGACGCTACCCGTGTTTCTGGCTGTTCAGCAAACACTGCTGACGGCTGAATGCGGCAGGAGGCCCCAAGGGAGGGGTCATTTTTTTACCACAGTCGGGTTGATTTTGGAGGTGGGGGGCAAAAGAATTTAGACCCCTTGAAGGGGGGGACCAAAAATATTTGTGCCCCTCTTGAGGGGGGGGGGGATCAAAGAAATTACACCCCTTTTTATCGAAAAAGCCTGTGGATTACTATAGCTCAAAGGGGTAAGCCGTGCTCAATTTTAAACCTGCCGAGGGGAGGGGACCAAACAATTTTGACCCCTCCTGTGGGGGGGACCACTAAAGAGGTCACGTTTTAGTGACGCTCGTTTTCATTTCATGGTGTTTCAATCTAAAAATGAAAAAAACTACCTATGCCTATTTAAAATTAGATGAAAAAAATTGAAATTAAACATTCCTGGGGGGTCACTTGACCCTTGGGAGCGTGAAATACTATCTAGGGTTATTGCACGCTTCCCTGGGGAACAGCCCTCCCATTGCTTTGACCTTGACAGGCCGTATTCACCATGAAATAACACAGTGTACATGACATCCACTTATGACGAGCTGTAAGTAAAATAAACAAGTTAAGAAACTTGAGAATTTGTCTAAAACTCTCCTTAGGCCAAAAAAAAAGGTGTGTTTCAGGCAACATGGTCGAAACAACAACTCGCGAGTCATCAAGACGACTCACTGATTCTTACTATAACTAGGAATATCATAAAATTATGAGACATTCTTGTTGAAAAGCAATTTCCTGAGGCTGGATAGTTAATTAGAGTAGTATAGTATGTATCGGAACGGGACTATAGTTAAGTACTGTTTATTACTCAATCGACCTGCAGCCAATCAGAGGCCTCCATTTGGTCACGTGACCGGAAGTGACCTACTTAGGGGATTAGTGGTGCATTCTGGGTAACCCTGCAGCCAATCAGAGGCCTCCATTTGGTCACGTGACCGGAAGTGACCTACTTAGGGGATTAGTGGTGCATTCTGGGTAACCTACTGACCTACTTAGAAGCTCTCAGCCAATCAGAGGCCGGCATTCTGGTAACCATGGTAACGTGACTTACTTACGTCACGTGACCTACTTAGGCTCAGCCAATCAGAAGCCGGCATTCTGGTAACTAGGGTAACGTGACCTACTTAGGGTTTGTTTGTAAACAACACCACGTGGCTCTCTTGTTTGTAAACAACACCACGTGACACGTGACTGTTTGTAAACAAACAATTCGACTTAGTCTGACATTTTCAGCTGTCGCATGCTGACCTGCTGCTATCATAAGAGAAACAAAAGCCCTAATCACGCTTTTCAGCTGGATCCTTCCACCCACCAGACATGGATCCAGATGGGAGGGTGGTTTAAAATTAATCTGTGTACCGACTGTCATACAATAGTGTAATTAGTTGAACACGTGTTACCTGTATAAAGGATTAGCAGGTCATGGGCTTAGAGTGTGTATAGAAAAACAACTACAGGTAGCGTGAACAAAGCGACCCCCTCCCTTTCTGTCACTCTGTCTGTGACTAGAGGGCGCGCGTGTGGTAAGCGGCTTAAATCTAAAGAAAAAAAATCACCCTCTCCTGTCGTCAGCAGTCAGCTGGCCGGCGGCTGGAAAATGCGATTAGAGGGATGATGAGCGCGGTTTTTTATATTCAATATATTAGAAGTGTGCTTTGTTGCTTATATAGTTCATTATGCGTTTAAAATGTTCGCGAGTATCGTAGAAATGTACAAAAATCCTATTGTGGCACCATCTGACGAAAAGAGCGGAGAACTATACTAGGGTATAGCGAGCTAGACTAGAGCATGTAATCACCAGGCGGCAGAGTGGTCAAAAGACAATCTCGTAGTAGTAGGTCTACTTGGATCTTGAGTAGCCACCCTTGTGGTTGCAATTACCTAGACTAGTTGACCCTGCCAGCCTGGTCAAGTGAAATTAGTAAGGAGACCGCACATTAACGCGCTCCACAGTCTTTAGACAGTTAAGACTATAGTACCGTAGATTCTACTGTGTACTCACACTAACTATTTACAGTGCTACATATTCATACCCGTGTTCTAAGTGTTTTTTTAGAAAAAAGCGATCTACTCACCCATTTTTTTTAGACAAACTCCTATTAGCAGGTAACCCCTGTATAAACCATACTGCAAAGATCTGCTACTTCGAGCGTCTGCCTCGTGACTGATAGTGTACAACAAGACGAAGTGGGCAGAGGTGAAGTACTGTTCCAAGAAAAATTGAGGCTCTTTATATAGCTGAGAGAGCGGCTAATCCGGATGTTCTAAGCTTGTTTTCACCTAGAGCCCCACCCTCTTCCAGAGAGGAATCAAATTGCTTTTCACCTGAACCCTTCCACCCCTCATCCATCAGCATGAAAAGAGGGATAACAAGTGTAACGTGCGCTACATGTATATGGGATTATAGCTGGTGAAGAGATAAAGCCAGGTCAACTGTGTATACAAAGACTACAGGAGGTGATTAACGACAGGTGTGACGCGCCAGCCCGTGGACGGATTATCTTCTAAGCTGACGCTTATTCAACTAGCCAGCTGCCGTCCGCTCCACTCACCACGGCAAGAGGAGGTGCTTTTGTTTTACACTTAAGTCGCTTACCACATGTACTCGTCTCTACCTCACAGACAGACACCCTCTCGCTTGCTTCACGACCCCTGTAGCTTTTTTTGTATACACACTCTAATCTCATAACCCCCTGATCCGTTATACAGGTAACGGGTATTCTCTTTTAAATAGCTGCCAGTCAGCCTGCGGCAGCTGAAAACGACGGTAAGTAGCTTAGCTCTAGAAGCAAGAAGGCGTATATAAGGAGGCTCACACGTGTATAGGCGCCTTATAAGTCGGCAGGGGGTAAATACTAGTGAAAAAGGAAGGCAGGTGTGCAGGTAGCTTTCTAACAGACACGTGTGTGCACTAAGCTGCTTAAGTCTAAACCCACCTGCAGTAGTCAGGTAGCATGTGAAAACTTACTTAACAGATCTCTTAATTGAGTAGAGACTCTGTACTGAGAGAGTCTTTTCAGCCGTTTAAGAGGATTATCTAGGACAGGGTACATAAGGAGTGAAACAACGCTCTCACCCATCACACTTTCTCGACCCGCCCTTCATCATCGTAGCATCGTCCACTCTACGCTCGCTCAGAATGTTATGATGGTTAGTTCTGCTATTTTCAGCTACTTTTCTTATCGAAGTGTTGACGCTACAGAGCATCGAAACTCTCTCCAAATGAGTCCAAGAAAGAAAAAGCAACTTCCACTTGAAGCAGGAAGAGAAACAGTGCCCTATGATGCATGTGAGGTAAAGAAACATTGGAAGGACGTCACCAAGGAGCAATGGATAGAAGCATGCTTCAACTTCATCGGAACGGAAGTAGTTTCATTTGGACAGAGGGAGAAGATTTTGTTGGAGCTATTTTTCTTAGCTCCGTATACTTGGCCTGACTGTGGTGAAATTCCTTCAGGTATTTGTTCAGTCTTCGCCATAGAAGTTATCAGGTCTTTGAAGGAGCTTCGATATATGCAAGGCACTCACGAGGAGATTGTTCAGAAAATGACGGAATTCGAAACAGGAGAAGACACAATATGGTGCGAGGAGACGACATATACGGACGATGATCTGGAGTACATCATTTGTAGCCCGTTGGAACATTATGTTAAAGACTTTGAGGACATGCTAGACAGCACTGAGATGAACCCGAAAGAGAGATCCCTTACTGCACAGAAAGAGGCCAAAGCTGTGTTGGAAAAGCTCAAGTTTGGTCAAGGATTCACTCTTCAAAGCAGCTGTGTGAGTGTGATAAAAGGCCTTGTGTTGAAACATCCAGACATGAAGTTTTCGCGTGCTGTCGACACACTTCCTTTGCCTGAACTGATGATGAACATGATCGATCCCATCGTACCAACATGTTTCGACTCTGCCAATTGTCCCATGTATAAAATGGTTTCAAGTTTTGCCCGTGGCCGATGGCTAAACGATCCACTGAAGTCAGAAAACCTCCTTGATTTAATCAACTGACTAAATGTATTTTCTCATACTAGTATTAGTAGCATTAGTAAAAGCAGCTACTCAGTCTCGTGCAGCACAAGCAGCAGCATCTGTCAGCAGCATCCGTGACATCGTCAGCAGCAGCAGCAGCTGCACGAGCAGCACAAGCAGCAGCATCTGTCAACAGCATCCGTGACATCGTCAGCAACTGCAGCAGCTGCACGAGCAGCACAAGCAGCAGCAGCTGTCAGCAGCTGCAGCAGCTGCACGAGCAGCACAAGCAGCAGCACCAACAGCAGCAGCAACAGCAAATCAGCAGCAGCAGCAGCAGCAGCAGCAGCAGCAGCAGCAGCGGCGGTGTGGACCACTAAATTCGAGATGGCGACATGTCTGTTTCTTAGAATCGACATTCGACATGAGGCCTAGTGACATTTGACATGAAGCTTGAAAAACATAGTGACAGGTGACATGAGCAATTCTTAAAATCGACATGAGATATGAGCATAATTAAGCGACATCGACATGTGCCATGGCTATTTTTTTTTAAGACAAACGCCATAGACTCCTCATTCAAACCCCCACTAGTAGTGCTCTATAAGCGCAAGCTTTGCCTTAAGAGAGCTGTGGCTGTGAACCCTCTCCTCCCCCCGTACACACAGGTAAATATCAGAGTCAGCCAATGTCGCCAATACTACTCTCATACAAGGGTCAGGCACTGCTGGACTATAATAGATGGGTCAAGGACCATTCTACTGAGGGTCAGGCTAGGCTGGACATTCAATAACAGGCTGGACTTTGGCAAACTTGCTTGAAAGTCTGGCCAGCAAGAGTCCGTTGAAGGACTATACGGTAAAAAGGCTGCTGTTACAGTCAAGATACTCATATTTCAAGCCCAGAAAACTGTAATTAGCTTTCCAAGTTGTTTATTTAACAATATCCTGGCCTAGCAAGAAGCTGTCAGATGACATCTAAGAAAAATGGGGCTGTTAATTGATCAAGAGAGCTACATTGTTACAGAGTCCTATTCCTCTTTTGAGGTGGGACCAAATTTGAAAAAAGAATAAACTCAAAAAAAAGCCTTAAGATTGAAACAGTTGTAGATGACAAATTTAATGAGGAAGTCGTATTAATTAGTTTACAAATAGCCGCTGCACGAGCAGCACAAGCAGCTCGTGCAGCTGCTGCAGCTGACACTAGTGTCAGCTGCTGCTTGTGCTGCTCGTGCAGCGGCTATTTGTAAACTAATTAATACGACTTCCTCATTAAATTTGTCATCTACAACTGTTTCAATCTTAAGGCTTTTTTTTGAGTTTATTCTTTTTTCAAATTTGGTCCCACCTCAAAAGAGGAATAGGACTCTGTAACAATGTAGCTCTCTTGATCAATTAACAGCCCCATTTTTCTTAGATGTCATCTGACAGCTTCTTGCTAGGCCAGGATATTGTTAAATAAACAACTTGGAAAGCTAATTACAGTTTTCTGGGCTTGAAATATGAGTATCTTGACTGTAACAGCAGCCTTTTTACCGTATAGTCCTTCAACGGACTCTTGCTGGCCAGACTTTCAAGCAAGTTTGCCAAAGTCCAGCCTGTTATTGAATGTCCAGCCTAGCCTGACCCTCAGTAGAATGGTCCTTGACCCATCTATTATAGTCCAGCAGTGCCTGACCCTTGTATGAGAGTAGTATTGGCGACATTGGCTGACTCTGATATTTACCTGTGTGTACGGGGGGAGGAGAGGGTTCACAGCCACAGCTCTCTTAAGGCAAAGCTTGCGCTTATAGAGCACTACTAGTGGGGGTTTGAATGAGGAGTCTATGGCGTTTGTCTTAAAAAAAAATAGCCATGGCACATGTCGATGTCGCTTAATTATGCTCATATCTCATGTCGATTTTAAGAATTGCTCATGTCACCTGTCACTATGTTTTTCAAGCTTCATGTCAAATGTCACTAGGCCTCATGTCGAATGTCGATTCTAAGAAACAGACATGTCGCCATCTCGAATTTAGTGGTCCACACCGCCGCTGCTGCTGCTGCTG
Organism: Harmothoe impar; assembly: GCA_947462335.1. Classification (NCBI taxonomy): domain Eukaryota; kingdom Metazoa; phylum Annelida; class Polychaeta; order Phyllodocida; family Polynoidae; genus Harmothoe; species Harmothoe impar. The sequence goes on along the minus strand of OX381719.1, from coordinate 59,936,078 downwards.
CTGCTGCTGCTGCTGCTGCTGCTGCTGATTTGCTGTTGCTGCTGCTGTTGGTGCTGCTGCTTGTGCTGCTCGTGCAGCTGCTGCAGCTGCTGACAGCTGCTGCTGCTTGTGCTGCTCGTGCAGCTGCTGCAGTTGCTGACGATGTCACGGATGCTGTTGACAGATGCTGCTGCTTGTGCTGCTCGTGCAGCTGCTGCTGCTGCTGACGATGTCACGGATGCTGCTGACAGATGCTGCTGCTTGTGCTGCACGAGACTGAGTAGCTGCTTTTACTAATGCTACTAATACTAGTATGAGAAAATACATTTAGTCAGTTGATTAAATCAAGGAGGTTTTCTGACTTCAGTGGATCGTTTAGCCATCGGCCACGGGCAAAACTTGAAACCATTTTATACATGGGACAATTGGCAGAGTCGAAACATGTTGGTACGATGGGATCGATCATGTTCATCATCAGTTCAGGCAAAGGAAGTGTGTCGACAGCACGCGAAAACTTCATGTCTGGATGTTTCAACACAAGGCCTTTTATCACACTCACACAGCTGCTTTGAAGAGTGAATCCTTGACCAAACTTGAGCTTTTCCAACACAGCTTTGGCCTCTTTCTGTGCAGTAAGGGATCTCTCTTTCGGGTTCATCTCAGTGCTGTCTAGCATGTCCTCAAAGTCTTTAACATAATGTTCCAACGGGCTACAAATGATGTACTCCAGATCATCGTCCGTATATGTCGTCTCCTCGCACCATATTGTGTCTTCTCCTGTTTCGAATTCCGTCATTTTCTGAACAATCTCCTCGTGAGTGCCTTGCATATATCGAAGCTCCTTCAAAGACCTGATAACTTCTATGGCGAAGACTGAACAAATACCTGAAGGAATTTCACCACAGTCAGGCCAAGTATACGGAGCTAAGAAAAATAGCTCCAACAAAATCTTCTCCCTCTGTCCAAATGAAACTACTTCCGTTCCGATGAAGTTGAAGCATGCTTCTATCCATTGCTCCTTGGTGACGTCCTTCCAATGTTTCTTTACCTCACATGCATCATAGGGCACTGTTTCTCTTCCTGCTTCAAGTGGAAGTTGCTTTTTCTTTCTTGGACTCATTTGGAGAGAGTTTCGATGCTCTGTAGCGTCAACACTTCGATAAGAAAAGTAGCTGAAAATAGCAGAACTAACCATCATAACATTCTGAGCGAGCGTAGAGTGGACGATGCTACGATGATGAAGGGCGGGTCGAGAAAGTGTGATGGGTGAGAGCGTTGTTTCACTCCTTATGTACCCTGTCCTAGATAATCCTCTTAAACGGCTGAAAAGACTCTCTCAGTACAGAGTCTCTACTCAATTAAGAGATCTGTTAAGTAAGTTTTCACATGCTACCTGACTACTGCAGGTGGGTTTAGACTTAAGCAGCTTAGTGCACACACGTGTCTGTTAGAAAGCTACCTGCACACCTGCCTTCCTTTTTCACTAGTATTTACCCCCTGCCGACTTATAAGGCGCCTATACACGTGTGAGCCTCCTTATATACGCCTTCTTGCTTCTAGAGCTAAGCTACTTACCGTCGTTTTCAGCTGCCGCAGGCTGACTGGCAGCTATTTAAAAGAGAATACCCGTTACCTGTATAACGGATCAGGGGGTTATGAGATTAGAGTGTGTATACAAAAAAAGCTACAGGGGTCGTGAAGCAAGCGAGAGGGTGTCTGTCTGTGAGGTAGAGACGAGTACATGTGGTAAGCGACTTAAGTGTAAAACAAAAGCACCTCCTCTTGCCGTGGTGAGTGGAGCGGACGGCAGCTGGCTAGTTGAATAAGCGTCAGCTTAGAAGATAATCCGTCCACGGGCTGGCGCGTCACACCTGTCGTTAATCACCTCCTGTAGTCTTTGTATACACAGTTGACCTGGCTTTATCTCTTCACCAGCTATAATCCCATATACATGTAGCGCACGTTACACTTGTTATCCCTCTTTTCATGCTGATGGATGAGGGGTGGAAGGGTCCAGGTGAAAAGCAATTTGATTCCTCTCTGGAAGAGGGTGGGGCTCTAGGTGAAAACAAGCTTAGAACATCCGGATTAGCCGCTCTCTCAGCTATATAAAGAGCCTCAATTTTTCTTGGAACAGTACTTCACCTCTGCCCACTTCGTCTTGTTGTACACTGTCAGTCACGAGGCAGACGCTCGAAGTAGCAGATCTTTGCAGTATGGTTTATACAGGGGTTACCTGCTAATAGGAGTTTGTCTAAAAAAAATGGGTGAGTAGATCGCTTTTTTCTAAAAAAACACTTAGAACACGGGTATGAATATGTAGCACTGTAAATAGTTAGTGTGAGTACACAGTAGAATCTACGGTACTATAGTCTTAACTGTCTAAAGACTGTGGAGCGCGTTAATGTGCGGTCTCCTTACTAATTTCACTTGACCAGGCTGGCAGGGTCAACTAGTCTAGGTAATTGCAACCACAAGGGTGGCTACTCAAGATCCAAGTAGACCTACTACTACGAGATTGTCTTTTGACCACTCTGCCGCCTGGTGATTACATGCTCTAGTCTAGCTCGCCATACCCTAGTATAGTTCTCCGCTCTTTTCGTCAGATGGCGCCACAATAGGATTTTTGTACATTTCTACGATACTCGCGAACATTTTAAACGCATAATGAACTATATAAGCAACAAAGCACACTTCTAATATATTGAATATAAAAAACCGCGCTCATCATCCCTCTAATCGCATTTTCCAGCCGCCGGCCAGCTGACTGCTGACGACAGGAGAGGGTGATTTTTTTTCTTTAGATTTAAGCCGCTTACCACACGCGCGCCCTCTAGTCACAGACAGAGTGACAGAAAGGGAGGGGGTCGCTTTGTTCACGCTACCTGTAGTTGTTTTTCTATACACACTCTAAGCCCATGACCTGCTTATCCTTTATACAGGTAACACGTGTTCAACTAATTACACTATTGTATGACAGTCGGTACACGGATTAATTTTAAACCACCCTCCCATCTGGATCCATGTCTGGTGGGTGGAAGGATCCAGCTGAAAAGCGTGATTAGGGCTTTTGTTTCTCTTATGATAGCAGCAGGTCAGCATGCGACAGCTGAAAATGTCAGACTAAGTCGAATTGTTTGTTTACAAACAGTCACGTGTCACGTGGTGTTGTTTACAAACAAGAGAGCCACGTGGTGTTGTTTACAAACAAACCCTAAGTAGGTCACGTTACCCTAGTTACCAGAATGCCGGCTTCTGATTGGCTGAGCCTAAGTAGGTCACGTGACGTAAGTAAGTCACGTTACCATGGTTACCAGAATGCCGGCCTCTGATTGGCTGAGAGCTTCTAAGTAGGTCAGTAGGTTACCCAGAATGCACCACTAATCCCCTAAGTAGGTCACTTCCGGTCACGTGACCAAATGGAGGCCTCTGATTGGCTGCAGGGTTACCCAGAATGCACCACTAATCCCCTAAGTAGGTCACTTCCGGTCACGTGACCAAATGGAGGCCTCTGATTGGCTGCAGGTCGATTGAGTAATAAACAGTACTTAACTATAGTCCCGTTCCGATACATACAATACTACTAATTAGGCATGTGATCTGTTCTTCCTGACCAGAAAGTTGCTAAATTTTCCGAAAAAATATGAACATTTTGCAAAATAATATCAAAAAAATGCGAGGGTCGGCCCTTTTTTGAAACTAGGGTCGGGTTGCCTGAAACACACCTTTTATTTTTTTTGGCCTTAAGGTTAAAATTAAAAACAAGTTGAGAAAGTTCACCTTATGGTATTCGCGTGTGCTTGCATTATGTACCCTTAAACAACAAAGGACTTGACACCTTTGGTATATTGTATACCTTAATATAACCTTACTGCTGTGGTTTAAAATGGATGGACTATGGTTATGAAAAGGTGAGTAGAATTAACCACAGCTTGCTGGTAGGGCGACTTGGGCTCCGCCCTCGTCTGGCCCCCACCAGTAAGCTGTGGTTAATTCTATATACCTTTTCATAACTATAGTCTATCTATTACATTGAAATGAAATTCATTAAGTGTAAGCTTAATTACGACTTATCACACAACCACAAAGATATACAAGAATAATGGCCAAATGTAATAAGCTAAATCCTAAAGTAAAACTGTATTATTGTTCCACAATTAGCTGTTAATTAGCTCCCTACAAATCAGCTTTATCCTGTTAGCAGAAATAGCTTTGAACAGCACAGAATTGTCATTTCAACTTAGATTTGTAGGTGTGGGGTATTCTCAGCAGAAAGCATTACCAATACAACATGAGATTTACCACTAATTATTAAGATATATGGCAGTCTAATACCCTAAACAGTACAGAAAACATGTGCAAACACGTAATCCATGAGAATTTTAAAATATGTGATAAATTGTTATGGTTTTCTACACATTAAAAGGTGTTTAACCATTTAAGGACGGCATAATGCATTAATGCATCATGCCCTTGGTCGCCATGATGCTTAAATGCAGCCCTGGCAGGTAACTCACCAGGGCTGCATTCAAGCATCATAGAGACCCTCGATGTTGATATACTCCCAAAGGGTCGGCATGATGCACCAATGCAGCACCAGCGAATTACTCATGTGACAAATGTCATCTTTTAGCGAAGTCCATCCTTAAAGGGCTAAACTGGCAAGTGTTGATTAAAACCCAAAGCACAGCTTTTTCTGGGACCTGTCTAAAGCCTTGTTTCCAGTGAAGCTAAACATGTTGCGGACTGCACCAGGGACCGCAATTTAAAAAAAAAAAAACAGGGCCGACCCTACTGCAATTTTGAAGACATTTTATACTTTTAGACCTTCTTTTGGGTCAATTTTAGGTTTACAAATATTTTGAAAAAATCTCCCATTTTAACACTTTTTTAAGGATATCTTAGAGGGGCTGTAAAATAAAATGAAAAATTTAAATCAGACCTACCGACCTTAGACTTTCTTCCCATGTTACCTGAAACAGCTTTTTTATTGGGCCTAATGATAAGGTAGTCTGCAAATTAATGCAGCTATCAAGAGTACACTCAGCTGGATGAAGAATACATATTTATAATGTCCAGGTTTAGTTAACTTCAATGCAATACACATCATAATTCATCACAATGCCATCTTTTAGCTTACTGATACTTACAATATCTACACTGCTTAGGTGATACCTATATCGGCTTATAATCAGGCCCATAACTAGCCCTCTTGGTGGGGCAGTTCGTTTCTTGATAAGGTGGAACTTGATGAATTCAATGGTGGAACTTTTCGGTTTTTCATTAAAAAATATATGTGATAACTCGATTTGTACTCAAAACTATAATTCGAATGAGCCATATAACAAAATGGACCATGCTTTCATGGTTCATTCTGGAGAGACCTTAATAATTACGGGCCTGATAAAAGACTATAATGTACACACATGACCTGGTGGAAACTGGCTCTAACTGACGCAACAGTTTGCTGTCACAGTGTTTACTCTGACTGTTGTCATATACACCTATGAAGTACTCCCGCTCCAAACTAGTTCACACGTGACATACAAACAAAACACCACACCCCAACCATCACAACCACGAGACATTCCGTATTTAAGCCCAGTCTGAAAGGAGTGCTCCTACTTTATTTAACACACGTTTATTATTTAAAGGAAGTCTTAACGACCGCTGCACCTGCCTTGGTTATCTGAGGTTGCTGGCTCAAGTCCAACCCATCAGAAGCTCTGCTACGTTACCAGGTCTTAGCATAATCTATGCAGTTGTGATTATAGTTGGGAGGTTGGAGAGCGGTGCGGTTACCACAAGTGGCCATTGTACTATATTAAAGGTGAGCTAAATAGAAACTACTTTCCTTTATTCATGCTACATTAGCGTATGTGTGGAGACGCTCAGTAGGTCTAAGTGTTGATACATCAGTTGTTGGGTACAACTGTAGAGCAGTAGATGTGTAGTTACAATAGGGAGCACAGGAAATAGTCTCCATTTTGTACAAGTATAGGGTAGATTCACCCAGAGACAAACACATACCCTGAGACAGACAATTGATTTTGAGGTAATTCAAGCCTTTTTAGCTATTTATTTGACAATAATGGTAAAGTTTATGTGTTATTCTTCCAACACAAAAAGCCACTTGTATTTGTAATGTACATGAACCACCTCAAATGTTGCTGTTATTCTCAGGGTGTGTGTCTGCCTCATGGTGACCCTACCCTGATGCTCTCTGCTGTGTATTGTCCATGGGAGCAGGGCAGGTTGATGTGATCAATACTCACCGGGTAACGGACCTTAATTATTAACGCCCGATACAGAACTCTTTACTCCAGCATCCAGCAGCCCTTTGAGGACATGTGTTGCTAAAGATGGCATTTGTTGTCATGATGCAGCAATGCAGTGCTGGCAAGTAACTTGCCAGTACTGCATTGATGCATCATGATGACCCTCTGGAAAATGTCTCCCAGTAGGGTCAGCATGATGCTTGAATGCAGCACTGGTGAGCTACTCGCCAGGGCTGCATTCATTCATCATGACGACCAAGGGAATGATGCATTAATGCATTATGTCGTCCTTAAAGGATTGACTATAACTAACCAGAACTACACTACTATAGCACCAAACCACATGACTTAACATCGGTAACTAGTCCGGTAAAACATACATAGAGCAGTAGTACTACAGTGTCAATAGTTTGGGGTTGGAGAGAACTACATTTGCAAGTTGCTCATTCACCCTTACCAATTGAAGTCATTCATGGGAGATTAGGCCTTGGAGACCTATAGGGCTATTACCCCCTCTCCCTCTCTCTCCTCTATAATGGGGCTAGATGAGGGAGGGGAGGGGGATTTGTATGGTTAAATCGCAGAGAAATCATGGCCTTGTTGGGGGTACAAATCCTAAGCTCTTGTTGCAATGGCTCTCGGACCTTATAGGGCCTTAGCGAGATGATCAGTGGTCAGCGCCATTTCCTCTGGTACTAGGCCTATTCCCAGTACCCACAGCAACCAGCTTAGCCAAATCTCGTGGCCGAGATTAGGGTACAAGCAAGGTGCAGGTATTGTGAATAGCTTGTAACTGGGCAATACTTGTATCACCTAGTCCTGCATAGGGTAGTGGTTAGCACTGTGGACTCATGATGCAGAGTACCTGAGTTCAATTCTCTTCCAGGCAATGCATGGTAATCAAATTTATAAGTAAAGCTATTTTGGAAACAGAATACATTATTCATAATACTAAAGAAAATTTAGAAATATATAGGGATTTGAACTTGGGCTCCCAGCATTATGAGTCCACAGTGCTAACCACTACCCTATCCTGGACAAGGTGATATGAGTATTGTCCAGGCACAAGCTATTCACAATACCTGCACCCTGCTTGTACCCTAATCTCGGCCACGAGATTTGGCTGAGCTGGTTCTTGCATAGCAAAGGGTTATGATTGTGACCAGTGGTCCAAAAGGTGGAGCCACTGTATCTCGCTAATGCGGAATACAGCCACAGCCAAAAGTCAATGTTGTGAGTCGGCTTTCATGGATGCCTGAGTGGCCGATCCACTCTTGACTCCACCCTGCCCTACTCCTTCCCCCACCCCTCCCCACCTTCCTCCAGTACCCCACCTGACCCCCCCCCCCCACCCCCCCCCTGTATATGATTACAGCTGGTTGTTAGGGACAACAGGGGTGCTTGGACGCGGCATGTTCGTGTAGCCACCTGGACATACCCAGTGTAACTTCATACAGAAAAGTAAAGGAGTCAACTGTGCCTCCCACATGGCTCTGGTAAAAATGGAGTGTCAAGTTGACGCTTCATATAAGCAGAGCCATTAGGTGTTTGACTCTCTATTATACCAGAGCCACGCGAGAGACACAGTTGACACGTTTCCTTTCCTGTGTGTTGTATTTAGAAATTCATGCGACTGAGCAGTGGAATCTGCTTTAGTTTCGTACCCGGTATTCTGCAATACGGCATCCCAGCTAAATACAATACGTTATTTTACGTTAAAATTATGTTTTTAATGTTATATATAGACAAAGGTGTACGAGTTTTAGGAATCATCAGGGCCCAAAGGGGTGTTGAGGAGTCAAAATAGCTTTTTTCTATGCCGTTCAAATGCCATTTTTGATGACGTCACAGGCCGTTAAATACGGCCATGGGTTATTTAACTGGGGGGGGGGGGGGTGAAATACAGATGTCCTTGGTTAAGGCAATGGCTCTGCCGTATTCCATAAAAAATAGTTTTGCCATGATAAGGAGGAATAGAGAAACATTATATAACGTTGTATTACGTGTTTTGTTCACTGGGATAATTATATCATGTAGTTTGGGAAACAAGGGCGATCTGACTGGTGTACTAGATGTGGCTTGCATGTGATTATTGACCATAATGAGGTTTAGCCCGGGGGTTTTAGACCAGAGGAAAGGGCAAGGTTTGATAAAAGAGAGTTGGCTAACCATGGGAACCCCTTCTGACCCATTGAAGGATCAAAGTACATAATAGCCCGGGCTCCACTAGGGCGGCACAGGTACCTGTGAAACGAGGCGATCTATTTTGATGTTTTGATTTTGCACATTCTACTTCATTTCGCCTAATTTCGCTTCATTCCGCTTCATTTCGCGGCAGTGTCGCCCTGATTGTCGCCCTGCTACTGGCGTTACATAGCGCGACACTGCCACGAAATGTTGTGAAATGTAGCGAAATGCGTCAAAAGACAACAAAAGAAAAATCACAGCGTTTCGCAGGTGGGGGTGCCGCCCTAGTGGAGCCCGGGCTAATGTGAGGACTGTTTATGTACCTGTGTGAGGTTTTTTTCTAAATTCAACATGATGGGGTCCATGACAAATTCTGATATGAGCATCTTGTCAGAAATAATCTAGTTGACAAGGCCGTCAAATCAGCAACAGATCTGCGACCATTTTATTTTGAGTTTGTTAGCGTATTTATTTTTATAAATACAATGAGAATACATCAAGTGTGCATGTGGATTTGCTCAGCAATGCAGTATACACCAATCTACAGACTAGTCATGATTAGAATTTCCAATTATAGGTTTATTGTATGGCAATACATCAGTAATGAACAATTTATCAAATATCTTGTATAATCGCAAAAAAAATAATTTCGGATGTGTGTAACAGATAGGTTATGAAGATGGTAGTTTAGAAAGTAAACAGTTTATAGATTTAAGGGTTATCGCCATTAGTGCCAAGAAAAATGATATTAGCTATAAATGTGATCTGTCGTCAATCAATGACATACCTTAGAGAAAATATCTAGATTAACTTTTTGTTGTAATTTAATGTTTAATCCCCCACCCCTCTCTCACCGCTTGAAACCGCTCCTGATACGATAGCTACTCAATTTGGCAGAGCGACCACTGAGTTTAAAGCGCCTAGAATGGTAGCGTTATTAGCCCCTTAAGGACGGCATGATGACTTAATGCATCATGCCCTTGGTCGGCATGATGCATGAATGCAGCTCTGGCGAGTTACTCGCCAGAGCTGCATTCATGCACCGTGCTGACCCTGTGGGGTTGAGACACTTCCAAAGGGTGGGCATGATGGGTGGGCACCGGAAAGTTACTCGCTGGTGCTGCATTGGTGCATAATGATGACAAATGTCATCTTTAAGTGGCATTAGTCCTTAAAGGGTTAATGCCCCAATGTTTAACTTAAATATGACGTGATGTTCACACATAGTTACTATAGAAATATGTAGACAAAGGTTCACGAGTATAGTTCCCCACTGAGGGTTATTTCACGAGGCGGAGCCGAGTGAAATAACCCTCAGTGGGGAACTATACGAGTGCTCCTTTGTGTTTATTTCATGTCACAACTGACCATATTTGTCGAAATTCGACTTAATTGGTCTGAAAAAGCTAGTTTATAGTGCTTTTATCATCAGTTTTAATGATTTTAAAGGCCGCGAAATACGGGCGAGGGTTATTTCACGGTGGGTGTTAAATACGGCCTTCCTTGGTTAAGTCAATGGCAGTGCCGTATTCACCATGAAATATAGGGAGTGCCCCACCCCCCCCCCCTGTGGAGTTTGGTGTGCCCAGAATGGCAACTTCACAGTTAGTTTAGGTAGGATCAGGGTTTGGCACGAACATGCCCGTACAGGGTCAGGAGGAGGTGGTGGTGGTCTACATGCTCAGGACGTGCAGGAGAAACCTCCCGAGTCATTACCTGTTACTTTAATCCAAACCACACCTAGACATAGTACCTGGAGAAACACCACCTGGCGAAAACACCCCCTCCCCACCACCACCACCACCACCACCCACCACCCACCACCAGCTTTAGCACCGACCCAGGAGGAGAGCAGAGTGGTTCCTCCAGTGTCTACATACAACAAGCAGGACCAGGTGTGGGGTGGCAGGAGTACGTGTTGGAGCCTCCAGTGTTTAAGACCCGGGAGGAATCTGTGTACTTGAAGCAAACAGGTGGGTGCATGAAGCAGGGTGGTGTACCCTGGAGTATTAGGGTTAACTGTGTGTATTAAGGGGCTGATCTGTGTGTTAGGTATGGTGGGTGTCATGTAGGGGGGGGAGGGTTGTTATGGGAGGGAGTCAATGGCTGAGGAATGTCCTGGGTTTGTGTGGTGTTAAGATGTGGTTTGTCTTCTTGGAGGTTATGCTAACATCTGTGATAATCTGTATGATGATTGAGTGTTGCCGTGGTTATAATTAACACTGGCTATATCAACAGGCTCACATTGAGAGTCATAGGTAAGGGGAACATTGGACATACATTCAAAATTAGACACAGGTCAGTTGATAGCATACATGGCAGTGGTCTTAAAGTGGTATAATCAACGAGAGTGTCCCAAGTCTAGCACTGTTCTAGTACTGTTCTATTCTACTATGTGGTTAGGTCTGAGTGGTGATATTGCAAGTAAACATGAAAAAGTGAATACATTTATTTCATGGGGAGAAACAAAGTTACTATGGCTTAGTACTAAAATGGCCATTCTCCACACCCCCGTGGAGAAACTGATGCTCATTCTCCATGGGCTGTTTCTCCATGATGAAGTCGCCAAAATTCCCTAGAATTCAGCTTAGAATTCAACTAATTATCAGATCATGGCTCAATTTACTAATTTTGGAGTGCAAGCTTTAATTCCCCCATTGAAAATACACTGTAAAATACTGTGCTTGGACCACATCTGCACCTCTAATTGGGCTCTTATTGGCCATAGGTGACATTTGATTGGGCCCTATCCTCCAAATACGATATTGTACTAACATTTGAAACACATCTAAGCATGATTTAAAATATGAAAAATATCGGACCATGTCACTATAAAATACCAGTGCCACACCACATGTTATACGGGTAGGTGAGGAGGGCTGGTGCATGCTGCAGATTAGTGACAGATTATCCCCAGGTGTTAGCAATAACACAACCATGTTAGGCCACTTAGAAAAGTAAAAAGGTTTCTCATTACCGCGCGCATCATAAAGATCTGCTTTGGAGGCAAACTTTTTTTTCTTTTTTGCAAATTTTTGAGGAAAAACTTGATAAACATGGACAAATATAGGCATATTTGGTATCAAATTAAAGCTATTACTGCCAGTAATGCAGTAGGATAGAAATGACTAGAAATGTGAATTTTGGTTGTGAAAAACATATATTATTTTACACATTTTAAGCCCCCGAGTAAAAAAAAAGAAAAAAAAGCCTCCCTCTTCATATTTTGGAGTCCTTGGTGATGAGAAACCACTTCTTTTTTGAGTGGCCTTAAATATAGCTTTATTATATATATATATATATATATATATATATATATATATATATATATATATATATATATATGGCTCAAACCTCTGACCTATGTTGTTTTGGCTATTTCTGGCCCTTTTCAGGCTTATAGCCCTACAGAATAACCAGTTTTGCACCAATCTTTTCAAAAATTTGGTATATGTGAGAAAACATCCCAACAATTCGGGATATTATTATTTTTTGTGTATTGGCCCAATATTCTTTGTTTTTAGGCCCTCCAAAGGCCCAAAAATCCTTAAAAACTTCAAAAACCCTTTACATGACATGTTTTACATGTCTCCCATGTCTACTAAGACAGTAACAGCCTATCACTAATATCATTTTCTATTAGGCTTATGGTATAGTCAATTGATTCACAAAGATTTCACTAGATATGTACCGTATTTTTTTCTCCACAGCCATTTAAGTGTATATTGTCAGCAAAATTTTCAAATGTCCTTTCATTTTGATACCACTATACAGTAAATAAACAAGATCCAAACAGTATCCCTTGTACCCCAGATCCTGAGGTAACTATTGTGTCTTTTGCCAGAAAAAATAAATTTTGAAAAAAATCAAATATTCCAGCCTCCAGGACCAAATATGTATTGTGATACTTATTTTGGTCCCGGAGTCACCCTCTTATTTTAGTCTCGGAGTCACTCGCCTTGCTGGTAATAGTAAAACCCGCACAGAATTGTTAATATCCTATATATTTAAGTTATCTTTAGTGCCACTGCTTCCTATCCACCCCCTCTAATGCTCTAAACCAGAAATCTGATGATTCCACTAATTTAACCTACATTTATACAATATTTTATTTTGGTCTCGGAGTCACCCGGGTGACTCCGAGACCGAAATAAGGTGAAATAGCCGCTTTTTAGGCCAGTACTGTGCCAAGTAGGTTCAACAAAGGATCCTAATGGTCCATATTTCCTAAAGTATATACCATCAGGATATTGTAGAGTGATTTTGACAATTAATTAAACCATTTTGAGTGAACTAGGGTAAAATGAGAGTATGTTGTTAAAATTTTAATATTTTTGATAAATCTTCAATATTCATCGAGCTGTATCTCAAAAACTATTTTTCTGAGGGTATCCATTCTTGGTATGCCTTAAGATGTATGTTGTCCCAGTTTGTAAACAAAGTTATTAGTTGCTGTTATGTACTTTAAGACATTATGTTCATAATCACCTTATTTTGGTCTCGGAGTCACCCGAAAACGGACAATTGAGTTTGTGAGGCAATAAAAAATGAACTGCTAGGGTTAGAGATGTATCAAAAAGTGTTCGAAGGAGCCGAGATATATACCTTTCAGAAATATGAACTTGTTAAAATATATTAAGAACTTTCTGATTTGTCCTTCCTCTATCCTAAAACAACATAAGTCAGGAGTTTGAGCCATATATATATATATATATATATATATACATATATATATACAGGAATTAAACTCTGGAATAGGATTAAACCCAAAGTACAGCAGGCAGGAACAGTGGCTGCATTCAAACGGCTCTACAAGAAAACCCCTCTCGACCCCCCTCGCCCGGATAGCTAGGGCAAACTAGTTGAGTAATAATACAGTAATATGCACTAACAAGGCCTATAGTGCTCATACCGCAATTAAGTAGTAGTCATGAGCCTGGGAGGGAGTTCACCCGAGCTCCCCATAAACCCCAAAACATCATAACAGCAAATCACCAAATCATCAAACTACACCCATTAATGCGATTTCACCTTCAGCATCATCATTCTCTATAAACACTCGCCGTGTGAAGTGAGGCAACACTCATACAAAAAAGGACACTGACAGAGTCGATAGACAATTGTAATATTATGTATTTCAGATATATCTCATATACTATAATTATGTATATATATATAATCTGACTGCTACCCTACCTGGGTCACACACAGGGAGTGTCGTTGTTCTTGGTGGATAACATTTCTGACCACATCAATTTAGAGGTGTAGGAAGCAAATTTTCATTGGGGGGTCCAGGGGGGCTTACCCAACCCATCTTCAAGCGTTGATGTTTGTGCTTGATGCCGAAAATACAGTCAGATATTAGAATTTAAAGAAAAGTAGTGCTTGAGCCCCCTTTTAATAGTGCTGATTGGGACCTAAAGACTCTCTGTACCCATTTTCCTTATGAGTGGGAGAGGTAAATTTGGGAATTTCATGTATAGGGTCTTGGGAAATTTTGGGGGAGCCCCTTCTCCTCTAGGATTGGTGGACCAGGGGCCCGCTGGCCCTCACTTTTCATGCGCCACTGCAATTTAAACATCGTTTCTGGAGTAAGAACATGATATTCTGAGGTCTGAAATTAGACTTAATGTGTACATCAATTGCTCAGTTCTCAATTCAAACAAAATGAATTAGATGGCCAAATGTGACATTATGCAGGTGGTATTAGCAGAATAGTGTGAAGATTATGTATTAGGCCCTTATCAAAATTTAATCAAAATTTAAGGGGGCTTTATCTTTTCTATACAATTTAGGTAGTAGATTGATGTGAAGATGATGTTTTAGCCCTTTAAGGACAGCATGATACCTTAATGCATCATGCCCTTGATAACCTTGATGCCCTCATCATGATGCATGAATGCAGCCCGGCAAGTAACTCGCCAGTGGTGCGTTCAAGGATCCATGCCGATCCTTCAGGGTTTAAACACTGGGTCGTCATGATGCACCAATGCAGCACTGGTCGGTAACTCGGCATGGCTGCATTCAAGCATCATGACGACAAATATCATCCTATAGCAACATCCGTTCTTAACAGATTAGAGAGGGCAGCCTCCTTGGGGATGACCCAGGATGCCGGGAATGCTATGCAACCAAGCTTTTCAATATTCTATGAGAAACACGGTGGTAGTCACAAAACACGATCAAATATTTAAATTTCTTCAGGACATGTTTGATGCCCATGTCAGTTTATATAGATCAATCCTGACATTGTTTGCTTTAGTTTACATTCATGCATATCCTATAACTCTATGATTATTCTGGAAGGTGCACATCCTTGCTTGATTAAATAATACAAGTATGCATATTATACCCCAAGCTGGCACCACCTCGACCTCGTTTCCCGAGCGTCATCGCTGGCACCAAAGGTTGCTGGTTAAAATAGTTCCTGTGCGCTTGGTACTGTTGTATCAAAAGTGCAGATGGGTACTGCGTACGAATCCACCCCCAATATACGGGGGAAGTGATGCGGTCATGGCCCCCTAAATACCAGCGATGTCGCTCGGACTTGTCCAAGCGCGAGTTGGGGCCAGCTTGTATTATACCCAAGCAATTTGAGTTGTATGTCGCCATGTTCTGCCCCCACCTTCCCTGTATACATGCATGTATAACGTCTGAAGTGCCGGTTCTCGCTCCAGCTGACTATTGCACTGAAAAAGTAAAGCCGTCTCCAGACTTATCTAAGTGACTGTCATAAAATAAATGAGTTAAAAGTTGTCTAATCTATCAATATACCATCCCACAAATAGAATCTGGAGCTGGCAAATGTCGGGTTGTGGGCTAGCACATGCCAAGTGGGTCTTCTATCCGCAGCTAGAAGACCTGCTTCCTTGTCACTTAGACGGGTTTTTGACTCATTTATTTTGTGGCAGTTACTTAGAAGATTCTGGAGACAAGTGTAACGGTCGCGGAAAAGTAATCTGGAGAAAGCGGAATTCGAGCCCACGACCTCTAGACCCATGGGCCAGTGCTCTACCACTGAGCTACATCCCCATCTGACAACTTAACCGCACCGTACGTTACTGGATCGATATGGTCCTTATATAGGGGTGTAGGATTGCCCAAGTGACACCTCCCTGCGGGTTCATCACCAGGGCGCGAGTAATCCGAGCCCCTACACAAGTTTACTTTATGAATGTGCTGTAGGGGTAGCAAGACTCCAAACTAAAATAGCTATACCTAATAGGCTGGAAACAAGTGGCGTAGTTTAACAGTAGGAGGGGTGAGGGTATTTTTGAGTTGCAATATTTTCTACTCTAGTGCCACACGAGTAACGGCACTGTATGGTTACCAGCCAAAAATATTATTTATACGGCGCATGCCAAGTAGAGACTTGATCCCACAATCCTCTAAGTTTGGTTTAGAGGAAGGAGACCTGTTGTCAATACAGTAGAAAACACTGGAAGCCAGAAATGCGTCCCTTTATTTATATTTTATCAGGGCAGTGGTCTGGGATCAATGAGAAGTCCAATGTACTTAGTGATCAGCACATCTTGTATGGGTAATTATACTATCTGAAGGTCTGGCCATTAAAAGACACCTTTGATGGGATAAGGATCTATGAGTGACATAACTACAGTGAGAGCGCTGTAGGGACAACCAAGTCATGTACAGTGCATACAGCTACAGCAAACCAACATGAAAAGTATGTTCCAATTGCAAGTTCAGGCTAGGGAAAAGGCTACTTACCCAGCAAATCGTGGCCACCTTTGGCCAACTTTGGTCATGCCGGATTTGGTCATGCCGGATTTGGTCATGGCCAAATCTGACCAAAGTTGTAGAATTTGGTCATGAAAAAAAATTAAATATACAAGTCTATGTCAGTTGTAGCAGAATTTAATGTTATTTAACATAAATTACATTAATAATCATTTACACATGAAAACATTTGGTTTAGAGCTCTATTTTTGAAAAAAAGAAATGTAGCACCTATTTATCAAAGTCCTGTACCAGGATTCGAACCTGTACTGGGGTAACACTGGGACTTAAAGGCAAAGGTTGTAAAAATATCCGCAAGACGGGCTAAAATTAATTCGAAGAATCAAACTACGTTAAACACGTCTTGTATGAGGTTATTCAGTTTTTCTAGGTTGGGGAGGTTAAGCTGATATTTTGGGGTTAAGGAATTGTAAACTATGGTCCACACAATTTCTGAGTATTTCAAATTTCTTAGATTTGGGGATTTGGCCTGAAGCACACTTTCTTGTGTGAGGTTTACCTTCCCAGACAGTATTGGTCCATGGACCCATGTGTGTTTTACTTGGGCCAGCTGGGTTGCCCATATCTGGGTTATGGTCCTTTTTGTGCAGGGCTACAAGTTGGGGCCCAGATGGGCCAGGCCAGGAAAACCTTTCTTCTCAAAAATACATCATAGATATTTCAAAAACATGGTGACATCTGACTTTCCTCCAGAAATCAGCATGTATTGTTCATTATTATAGTTGATAATTAATTATTAAAGTGGAATAAATTTGACCTCCCACCTACAACCCTGGACAAAAAGCATCATAACTCAAATATGAGCAAATCAGCTTGCCCACATAAAAACATACATGTAAGCAATGTTGACTGGGTAATCGTGTTTACTGGTAATTTGTCAATGTCTGCTGAACCATAGCAAATTACTCTTTTGTATAATTATAGTTTCACATTAGTAGTAATCAGGTAACTAAATCAATCGATCATAATCTATAATCTCTGATTCGCAAGAAGCCAATTTCCCCGAATATAATGTATCATTTAATGCTGGGGGTAAGCCAATATACACTCATGGAATTGGGCCAATTGTGTGAACCTGCTAGATAAACTTGTGCCTCAATAGGAATGGCTAGATTGTATATCAGCTTGACATAGGCGTGTAAAGCATGGTGTTAACCTGTACTATGGTGTTTGGCATTGTGCTAAGACAAGTGGTCTATTTGGCACTGATATGAGGTCCACATAACATTGGGGATGCCTGTCATGGCACTGGACACTAATAAAACATGCAGTAGGCTTATAAATAATACATCTGAAATTATTTTTGTAATTTGAGATTTGAAATATGTGTGTGCTCCGCTTTGTGGCAACCAGTGAAAATGTATGTAATAAAGCATCCAATATTAAATGTTGATGCAACCAATAAGGTACAATAAGGCCAAATTTATTTTTTTTAAATGTGTTTCAGATTATCCGACCCTATGGTGCCCTACATAGCAAAACCTAAAAAAAAGATTTGATAACTCAGATCATACTTGGGCATATTCATACAAACCCATACACTCTAAGAATGGTGTGTTGCGGGAATATGCATAAGGAGTTACACACACATATTCCCAACACACCTTTGAGATCAACACACCTTTGGCATAGAGTATGTCGTGTGTAGTGTGTTACATCCAAATGTGTGTTAAAAGTGGCTGCAGAAAAGCGTGTTGAAAAGTGTGTAAAGGTAACGCACTGTTCTTAGAGTGTATGGGGCCTGGGCCTTACCCATGCTAGTGCAATTGTAGCAATATGACAAGTCAACAGTACACATTGATATTAGCCCACCTAATGAATAGAGGGTCCTGTCTCGCCAGCTCATAATCAAATATGTACTATATAAGTTCCCCCTAGCATGGAATCAATATGGAAGAAAGGGTGGACTTTCACCTGTACTATATAACACTGCAGCTATGGGGTCTTTACTTTACCCTTTAAGGACGGCATATGTCGCTAGAAGATGACATTTGTCGTCATGATGCACCAGTGCAGCCCCAGTGAGTAACTCGCCGGTACTGCATTCAAGCATCATACCGACCTATCCGGTTGAGACACTCACGAGAGGTTGGTAAGATGCACCAATGCAGCACAGGTGAGTTCCTTGACAAGGCTGCATTCATGCATCATGATGACCTAGGTGATGATGCATGAAGGTATCATGCCGTCCTTATAGGGTTAACCCATACAGAACAGTGTGTGTTGTGTACATAAGGCCAAAAAAGGTATTTTTCAGGTAACATGGTAGGAAAATGTAGGGTTGGTAGGTCTTTTTTTAATTTTAATTTTAACATGAATGTACTAGCCAACTTTTTTGAATACCCGAAAATTGACCAAAAAAGGGTAAATATCAGAAAGGTTCTTCAAAATTGCATAAAAAACGTAGGGTCGGCCTTGTTTTGATAGGGTCGGTCGGGTGACCTGAAACAAACCTTTCTTTATTAGGCCTAATGTGTGTATACACAAGACGTGCAGAAGGAGTCCAGGAACTGTTTAATGTTGTGAAACGTCAACTTAATTAGCCATTCAGGTGAAACGGTGCCATGCACTATAACCCAGGGGGATCGGGGGGGGGGGGTGCACTTGGTATATTTTGTATACACAGCTGTGCGGATGGCAAGGGTGGTTTTGGACAAAATCCCTCTAGCCAAGGGTCTGTTTTTTCAAAATCCCTCTAGCCAAGGGTCACTTTTTTTAGCTGTCACCAAAATTCATGCAAAAAAGGGGTCACTTTTGGCTGAAATTAATATTCCTCCACCCGAAGGTCAATTTTTAGCAAATTTGTTTAAACACATCCACTTTTGATGGAAATTGCTCCCACCAAGATGCACGTTTCCTAAAAAATCCCTCTAGCCAAGAGTAGTATAAGGGCTTGTCAGAAGCCTAGCCGCACACCCTTGTCAAAATAAATTTGAGCACCCATACCTTAAGAGTCAGAATACAACATAATTATAGTGGGATAGAGGAGTATACAGACTATGTGAGATATGCCTATTAATATGCCCGTTATAAGCTTTCTGTCAAGGCACTGTTTTCAGTTAGGCTAACTATATAAAAAAGGGTTTGTTTCAAGTAAACATGTCGGCAGTTTGTTTTCTTTTGTTTTTAACTTTTTCTTTTACATACGATACCCTTAGATTGAGCAAAAGAAAGTGTAAAAATGGGAAGATTTTTCAAAAGTTTTGTAAACCAAAAATTAACCCAAAAGAGTGTAAAAATATATTTTAAAAATTCTTCAAAATTGCATTTAAAAAAGCAGAGTCGGCCCTGTTTTGCTAGGGTCGGTAATGTGAGCTGAAACAAGCCTCTTTGGCCTAAGTGAGTTAGTTCAAGTGTGCTTGGAACTGTGCACCCCACCCTGCCCCCATGACCTACCCCCCCCCCCTCAGCTCCCTCTTTATGGGCTGGCTGTGGTGGTGCCGTGACCCCGCCCCGTATACCATTGTTAATTCATGAGTAACGGATCCAGAATCGATAATCAACTCCATAGACTAGACCTTTAGTAATAGAGTGTGTGTGTGGGTGGGGGGGGGGGGTTAATCCCTGGGTATAGCCGCAGTTAATCTGGGCTATTGTGGCTGTGTTTCTGGGTCAGATTAACTTAACTTAACCCTTTAAATGCGGAATGATGCCTAAAAGCATCATACTCTTGGTCATCATCATGATGAGTGGCTCACCAAGGCTGTATTCAAGCATCATGCCCACCATATGGGGTTGAAACACACCCAGAAGGTTGGCATGATGCACCAATGCAGCACCGGCAAGTTACTCGCCGGGGCTGCATTGGTGCATCATGACGACAAATGTCACCTCTTGGCGACATCCGTACTGAAAGGGTTGAGGCAGACTGGCATGTCCAAATGTAATTAAAACTTTAAGGGCAACATAGTGTTTTAGGATGCACCGGCTAAACCCTGAGGAGTAAATCACCAGTGCTGCTGCAGTCATGCATCATGCCGACCCTACAGTACTAATACATCACTGAAAAAAATGTTTATTTCAGGTAACATGGGAAGAAAGTCTAGAGTCATTAGGTCGGATGTCTTTTCTTTTTTTTCCCTTTTTTTACAGCCCCTCTATGATACCCTTAAATTGAAAAAAACACAAAAGGAACGTGTAAAAATGGGAAGATTTCTTCAAAATTGCATTAAAAAAACGTAGGGTCGCCCTGTTTTGATAGGGTCGGTCGGGTGACCTGAAACAAACCTTTTTTTGGGCCCTAGATAAATGTCAATAATGTACCCCACTATTTCATTAAACAGTGCCATGAAACCTTTGCTAAGGGCATTAGTTGCCTCGCAAAAATCGCTTCAGGGATTCATTTGCTTAGCAACAAGTGATACATGATAGTTAAATAGCTTGGTTAATATGATAGTGGGGCGGCACAGTATGCATTTTCTCAAGAAATGTCCATCCTTTGCACAGAGGTAGGCAAGTATGTAAGGAGTCATTTGCAAGAAATAGGCAATTAGGATCTAGCCTCTGAGGGGCCTTGGGCCCCTTTTTAAAAATTTGTAGTTCTGAACATTTGATGAAGATCCAATGCAGGTTTGAACGGTCACACCTTTGTTAATATCAAACAGATTTGTCTATGATGACACATGGCTATTGCTGCGATGTCCCACTAATGATCCTGATGGAGCTAGATGTTTATCAAAGGTCAAGGTAATTTTTCATGGTCATAGTTTTAAGGAGAAGGTATGGTTTTCAAATTTTACCATATTACTTTGTTTTCCGTGGGAAGAATATAATCATATAGATGGGGACTTATGACACAAGGCCTTATTGTGCAGCCATTGTTAGGTTACATAATTAGGCTAATTAATTGTTTGCATTCTCTCCAAACTCCCTCTCTCGCTGCTGCAAGGAGCCTATGCAATTCCATTGGTGCCTATGCAATTCCATTGGTGCCTATGCAATTCAATTGGTGCCTATGCAATTCCATTGGTGCCTTTGCAATTCCATTGGTGCCTAGGCAATTATGTTGATGCCTATGCAATTCCATAGGTGCCTATGCAATTCCATGGGTGCCTATACAATTCCATTGGTGCCTTTGCAATTCTGTTGATGTCTATGCAATTCCATGGGTGCCTGTGCAATTCCATTGGTGTCTATGCAATTCCATTGGTGCCTATGCAATACCATTGGTGGCTATGCAATTCCATTGGTGCTTATCCAATTATATTGGTGCCTATGCAATTCCATGGGTGCGTATGCCATTCAATGGGTGCTTATGCAATTCCATGGGTGCCTATGTAATTTCATAGGTGCCTATGCAATTACATTGGTGCCTATGCAATTATGTTGATATCTGTGCAATTCCATGGGTGCCTGTGCAAATCCATAGGTGCCTATGCAATTCCATTGGTGCCTATGCAATTCCATGGGTGCTTATGCAATTCCATGGGTGCTTTTGCAATTCCACTGGGGCCCATGCAATTCCCTTGTACCTATGCAATTCTATGGGTGCCTATGCAATTCCAAGGCTGCTTATGAAATTACATTGGTGCCTATGCAGATCTGATGATGCCCATTCAATTCCATGGGTACCTGTACAATTCCATTGGTGCCTATACAATTCCATAGGTGCTTATACAATTCTATTGGTGCCTATGCAGGTCCCTTGTGCCTATGCAATTCCATGGGTCCTTATGCAATTAAGTTGGTGCCTATGCAATTCTGTTGATGTATATGCAATTCCATGGGTGCCTGTGCAATTACATTGGTGCCTATGCATTCCCATGGGCGCCTTAGCAATGCCATTGGTGCCTCTGCAATTCCATGAGTGCTTATGCAATTCAATGGATGTACCTAAGATGCCTTTATGTACCTAAGGAATAAATGTGAATTCAGCTACACTGTAAATATTCAAGCCCATATCACCTTCCCTTACCCTTGCCCCCTTGCTATCATAGCTGATAATGGATTATAGCCACAGGATCATTTGTCATCAGATTATCCCTGGTCAATTGCATTACTATTATACTGAGCTATTGGACTGATTAAACTGGAATAATCAAACAAAATGTATGTATACAATGCCTCCTTCATTACATAGTAGCTGTAGCAGCCTTTTGATTAAATTGAATTTACATATGTATTAATCAGTGTTAGTTTTGCACAGAAATCAATCTTATACCAACTTTTTCAATGAGAATTACCATATTTGGGACTTTTGACCTTGGCGAATGACCTTGACCTAGAGTATGCTTCTGTAGATCATGAGGGTCATACCTTAGCTATATTTCTATGTAGTGATAGACAGAGACATTGCATATCTATATACTTATGCCATTTGGAAGAGAAGTAGCCAACCCAACAGCAACCATTTTGAAAGATGGCCGCCACACTTTTCCTGTGCCAGATCTAGGTTGCCTATTTCTTGCGAATTGATCAATACATATTAGCCAATGTCTGTGGGAAGTTTGGTATCTTCTTGAAAAAATGCACATTGGATCAGCTATGCCGCCCCACTATGATACCATATAGACATGTGCAAACATCCAGTGATACCGTCTCTGATGCATTTCATGAATGGAGGCTGTGGCAGTATCTCACGAAGCCCCCGAGCTTTTAATGATATTTTCCACGAATAGGAAAAGAACCAGTATCATTAAAACAGGGCACGTGACATGAAACATCCCCGTGGGCACAGACCACTTATTAAGGGTTGCCTTTTGTCAGCGGTACGCTCTAAGAACAGTGTGTTGTGGGAACATGCATGAGGAGTTATACACACATATTTGCAACACACCTTTGAGATCAACACACTTTTGGTAAAGAGTGTTTAGTGGGTAGTGTGTTACACCAGAATGTGTGTTAAAAGTGGCTGCAGAAAAGCGTGTTGATAAGTGTGTAAACGTAACACACTGTTCTTACAGTGTACACCCTGGACCGTATTGGTGAGCAAATATATCTTTAGAACCTCTGTTGCTATGCAACTAATTAACCTATCAACAAAGCAATGACACCAATGGATTGCAAGATCCCAATTTAGGTATGGTTCTAATTTCTAGGAGCATTGTTTATGCTATGGGTGATGCATTTCGAATTACTCGGTGGCCATATTTGATTTTGACTTGATATGCCCCCTACAAGGTAAATTAAATTGGCAATGTCACAATTGTTAACGACATCCCCTTCTTCAGCCAAAGGCTGCCCTGTTGCTAATGTCTATCACAAATGAATTGTGTTTCTATAAGCTGGCCTCCTGTTATTGATTTTGTAGGATTAGGGCAATTCTTTAACTCCACTAACTTCGTACTAAGGCCAAAGAAAATGTTTGTTTCAAGTCACCTGACCAACCCTATCAAAACAGGGCCGACAATATGTTTTTATGCAATTTTGAAGAAATGTCCATATGTTTACCCTTTTCTGGTGAATTTTAGGATTTTCTTGAGAGGCTGGCTAGTACTTTCATGTTTAAAAAAAAGTTTTTAAAAAAATCCGACCTACCGACCGAACGCTTTTGTTAACTGAAACATACTTTTTTACACTTCAATTACCCTTGTCGCTCGTGGCTCGTCGTTTTATTGGCAAGATTAATGGTATGAGAAAATGAATCATTTATATATATATATATATATATATATATATATATATATATATATATATATATATATATATATATATATCATATAGGCATCAAGTTGGCATCAAGCAGAGGCGTAGGAAGCAAATCCTCATTGGAGGGGGGCCAAGGGGGCCCACCCCACCAGCTTTAAATATCGGATTTTGACAGTGTTTACACACGCTTGTTTTGGAATCCTATTTTAAAAAAGTAGTTTTGAGCCCTCTTTAATACTGATTGGGGGTCCAAGCAACTGTGGGAGAGGTACAATTTGGGAAATATGTATTGGGTGCCATCTTTGATCAGCTTGATACAAAACGGTTTATTTAAAACAGATGAGGATATAAATGGGCTACTAATCACTACATTAAAGTATTAAAACATCCATTAAGTTTTTCAGTCAATTTATAAATATCTTCATCTATCCTAAATAAACCGTTTTCTATCAAGCTGGTCAAAGATAGAGATGGCACCCGGCCAAAGATGTTCACATTGACCCAACCTCATGAGACACAGCCTAGAGCATGTATAAGGGGATGATTCTGGCTGTTGGTGTTAGTTTGCCATATAGACACTAGGGGTCGCCAATGTTTGCCTGCACATGTACACTCGCCATCAGTGTATTTGATGCATACATGTACAGTGCCGGATCCAACCGATACTACATGATTTGTACATGTAGTTGGGTAAATGTGATTACTTGCTAATCTACTATTATCCTATGCAGTAAATAGTTACACCTTGTAATATAATTTGAGTAGCCATAGCAACAGTACAGAGGGGCGTGACAACATGGGGGGGGGACGGGGGAACATGCGCCCCCCCCCACTTTTGACCAACCCCAAAATAGGTCAAAACAAAAAGGTCAAGTAAAAAGGGGTAAAAAAGGGTCAAAATACCCCCTCAGTCCTCCCTACTTGAAAACTACTTCCCACGCCCCTGCTGTAGTACATGTATATACACACCTCTATAAACAAGCCCTAGGCTCAGTCCCTAGGAGGGATACCCTATGTTAAATAGCACTAGACCTGCCACTTCCTATATAGACCCATGCACCAAGAAAGGGTGACTTTTTCATAATACAGTTGTGTTTACTTTGGTTTTAGCAGAATCCTCATAACATTGTCTGTCTTGGATATTTTTGCGAACATCCCATAGGTCAGTAATGACCTCCCTTTTGTTGTCAATAAAAGCTATTATTATCAAAAGCTTCCCAGGATAATTATAATTATCTTTCTAATTCAATTTTTATATTTTTACACGTTTTGGGGGTCAATTTTAGGTTTACAAAATTTCTGATAAAATCTTCTCATTTTTACACTTTTATGGTCAATTTAAAGGTATCGTAGAGGGCTGTTAAAAAAGAGGAAAAAAAGAAATCCGACCTACCGACCCTAGCCTTTCTGGCCATATGTGACCTGAAACAAACCTTTCTTATTTATTCGGCCCTATAACACGGCTTTTTTCACTTTCAAATCCTGTTTTCCTGACCATTATACATTTAATTGCTGCTCATTGTCCTTATTATCAACCATCGTTGAATGGGAAAGAACATATGCAAAGTCTGAACAAACTGCACTCAACCATAGGCAGCGACATTTAAAAAGAACCACTGATCTAAACAGATATTAAATATTACAGCATCCTCCCTGAACTTTGATGCAAAAGGGGAATAGTTTACATTAGAAAACCAATTTATACTGAACCGGCATTTTCTAGGGTCTACTAGTTCTATTTTCCCCTCTCTTAAAGGGGGGCTAGCATGGCTAAGACTACCCGCCTTAGCAAGTCACGTGACCTCGATAGCGGCGACCTGATTGGTCAATTGGTGCCGCTGGTTCCTGTGTGTTTTGTAAGAACTCACCCAGCAAACACACCTTTACCGGTCCTGTACTGGCCCACACCTGGCAACGGTACTGGGCCAGTACAGGCAATCGGTACTGGTCCAGTACTGGGGTGCAAATGGCACCAGTACCGGGCCAGTACAGTATGCCAGTACTGGCATGGTACAGGGCCAGCATCGGACCAGTACTGGACCAATGCTGGCATTTCGGTACTGGGCCGGTACCGGACCGGTTACTGAGCGCTGTTTAAAGTATAACGTAGAGTCAAAAGCATAAGTAATCTGTTGCAAAATTAACATTATATTGTACCTATTGTGCTTCAAGGCCTGAAGACTTAGGCAATCAGTCATCATGGTGCAACAACCAGCTACAGTTTATAGCCAGAAGTATAGCATACCAGTTTTTGACAGATAAAACACCTTGCAGGTCTTATAGTTGTGTAATAACCAAGCAAGAGGTGTTTGCAAAGACATGCCCTTTGTTCTCCCATTGTTTATCACATTTAATGTAAAAGTTTGTATTCCATAAGATTTCACAGGAAATTTGTTTCAGGCTAAACTATTTAAAACTATTTTGAAGACTCTGAGGGTCATAATTATAAAGATATCATTTGCAACTAAACCCTCAATATCATAAAACATGCACCGGTGACATCTGGTGGATTCTTTGAAAACTACTGTGCCGGTACCGGCATGTTGGTAGTGGCATGCCGGTACTGGGCCAGTACCGGCATACCCTTACTGAAATGTCGATACTATGCCGGCACAGTGCCAGTACAACCAAGCTTAAATGGCATTATAATGGCTCTGTACTGGCAGTACTGGCCCGGTAGTGCCGGTACTTGCCTGTACAATGACGGTACTGGCCCGGTACAGGTGTGTTTACTGGGCAGTTGGCAGGTACCCGTCTTTGCTAGGAACGGTGCTAGTCCCCCTTTAATAATGTAATAAACGTGTTTTTTAGCCTTTCAAATTTTGGTAGATCCTTTCTAGGGTCTACTAGTTCTCTTTTTTCTTCTCTGAATAATGTAAAAAACGTGTTTTTTTAGCCTTTTAAATTTTGGTAGATCTATTCTCTCGAGTTTGACGTTGACCCCCTTGACCATTATACGGTTCAATATGTTATATTGAACCTATATCCCTTACATGTAGGTCTAACAGTACATGTACTAGTCCCACCGTAATGATGTAGTACCCGGGTGTAGTACCTGCACTTGCCGCAAACCAAACAGGGTCATTTGTCGTCTGCTCTCATGTTTCAACAAAGTCCCGCCAGGGGACGCGCGCAGACGGCCCCCAAACACTGCCTCCTGATTGGTGGAGGTTTGCCGCGTTGTGTCACTCTCCCAGCACAGACTCCCTGCTGTACTATAGCACCCAGTGAGCGGGGTATGTGCTCGGAGAGCTGTGTTTGGTGACGCGGGACGGCGAGGGTTAGTGTGCTGCGTCTCTGCTGCGTCTCATTACATTACCAGACGACTCTGGTATCCAGCTCTGCTGTACAGTCCTACACCTGTTATATTCCACACACTTGTACAGTGCAGCCATAGCAGGACCACATTGTAGGAGCGCCCCCTAACAGCACTAATACACACCTATCAGTCTGCATCTCATCATAATCAATACCCAGTACAGGACAGGTTGTCTGCTGGCCTCACCAGGGTGCCCTACACCACCAGTACAGCCACACCGGCAGCAGCAGCAGACCAGCCAGCCAGCAGGACACAGCTCTCCTCCCTGCAGCCTCATAGCTTTAGGACAATTGTCGTCTGCTTCATTCAAAGTCTGCTGCTGCCCATACCAGGACCAGTATATAGCACTGCTGCCTGCTTTAGTATAGAGTGGGAGGTACAGACTTTGGTCAAAAACTGTCTTCCTATATATAAACATTTGCAGCCTTATTTTTACCCCTGAGTGAATCTGAGTTGGCAGACGACAATTTGCCACCATGGGAGATACATATCCATTTAACGACAACAAGTACGCCCGTAAGGCCCCGATCCGGCCGGAGACGGCCGAGCCCGTGGATAGGATACTGCACAAGATCCGCAAAGTCTGTGAAAAGCGCGGCAACAATGGCTTTAAAGGCCTTTCCTCGTGAGTCCCATGTTTGCTATTCCATTGATTGTGTACTAACTGTCGTCTGTTTTCTTTTTGTGCTGTTTTGCAGGTTACCTGTGCGGAAGTGTGTTTGGAGCAAATCACTGCGTCGTCTGTACAGCGAAAGTAATTGTCATCAGAGCCATTTAAAAGGAAGTATACTCATATCCAGTAGGATATCCGCTCAACAAGAGTACTAAGGGCATCACTAATCAAGATGTCAAACAGAGGATATGGGGGTCAACAGTATGAAGACGACTACCCGCCCCCTAGCGGCGGTCGTGGACAACACCGAAATGGTGGTCCCGGAGACTACGACAGTCCAAGAGGTAATGGCGGTCGAGGCGGTTACGGCGGCGGTCGTGACGGCGGTCGTGACGGTCACGACAGAGGAGGTCAATCAGCGATGAGCCAGCATGGAGGTCCTGGCGGAGGTCGCGGAGGAGGTCGCGGAGGAGGTCACGGAGGTTACCACGACGGTCATCCCGCGGCCGATTCAGAAGAAGTTAAGGAAATATTGACGGAGATACAGAAAAGATGCAAGGCACGCGGCGTGAGTGGATTCAAGCACTTCCGGCGGTGAGTCTCTACTTGTACTTAGTTAAAGTTGCTGTGAATAGATGTGTATGGTGCCTTAATGCATCATATCCCTGGCTGTCATGATGCATGAATGCAGCACTGGTGAGTAACTCACCAGTGCTGCATTCAAGCATTATGCCGACCCTACGTGGTTGAAACTGTCCCGAAGGGTTGGCATGATGCACCAATTCAGCACCGGCGAGTTACTCGACGGGGCTGCATTGGTGCATCATGAGACAAATGTTGCCTTTTATCAACATGCGTCCTTAAACGGTTAATGATAATGCAGTGGCATAAGCCATACCCATTCACGCAGCCATCAGTTCTACCCCCGGGGGGGCCACTCCCTATCTTTTCTATAGTCACTATGTGCGAACATCACCCTAAATTTGGTACCCTTATCAAGGGGCAATTTTTTTTTAAAAGCATACCCTTTTCAAGTTAAATTTACCAGAAAAACGGACCCTAAGCATGAATGACCCTGAAAAATATATCCTAATCACAGGGTAACCCTGAGAAAATAGGGTGACCAAGGAATATTGTAGAAAGATTAAGTAAAAAATACCTTATAAAAAAACATGAAGGTCTGAAAATGTACCCCTTTCTCCCCAAATTTGCTTAAAAAGCACCCCTTATCAAGGACCCTCGCGGGTCCGTGCCTAGGGCCCAAAAATAGACCCTTTCCCTTGGAATCATGTTCACACATAGTCAGTAATGCTGAGGGAGTGGCCCCCCTGGTGTTCTACCAGTATATATATATATATGTGCTCAGGGGTACATCTGTTAATCTAATCTAATTTTCAAGGGTGTCAAGGGTGCTATCAAGAGTGTAGTATCTATAGCTTTGAGCGTTCCATCAAAGTATGATATAGTCTTTAACCGAACATACAGTTCCCGGCTAACAACAAACGTTTATATAACGTTTTGCCACAATAAGGAGCCATAGAAAAACGTTATATAATATTGTATAACCCTTGTTGTTTACTGGGTTAAATATAGTGTTAAAACCGACACAGCCAAAGGTTGGTCAGAAGGTTCACAGGGCCCATACGGACCAAACCTGATGACTATAACATACAGCTATAGCTCCAGTCATGAAGTATAGGTAAAAAGTTTTAAAGTTCATCCACATCTTTTAGTTAAATGGCATTTATTTAATGACCAAATGGCACACAAAAAACGTTTTGATACCAGTTTAAAGCTAAGACATCATGGAATATGAATTTTTCGTTAGATAAAAATGTTTTGAAAAATTGTTGATTCTGTTGCCATGGCAACAAGGATTCTAAAATGTTGAAATTTCAAATTTTTCACTCTTTTACGAGGAAAATTTGCCATGACAACCACAGTGACACCTTTTAGCTAAATGTTTCAAGAGGGGTAGTTCAGAAACTAAATTATCTTTCAAATGAGACCATTTAGGGCATTGTATCTAGTCTGGTCTCTGAAAAAGACTCATTCAAAGTTGGTAGCGAAATGTTGAATTTTTGCATTTTTTTGCCATTTGGCTCAAAATGGATGTTTCACCCCATTACTTGTACAGCATGATCAATCGTACCAAAAACGTGAAAATTTACTTGCACAAAATATTAAATGCTGACAGTGATGATGAAAATGGTACAGATTGGGGTCCCCTTAAAAAATATGTGTCTATTGGAATAATAATAGGTCTATATATGATAAAAGTCAGCTGTTCTATTTGAAATGTATGACAAAAACATGCTTTTTGGGGCCGGGCTTCTCAAAATCCCGATCGGAAGTATATTTCTCGATCCAAAATGGCCGACATTTGGAGGATTTATCCTGCATTATCAAGCATAATGGATCTTTAACCAACAATTGATGGTTTCTAGTACAGTATGTCTACAAAAAATTACTATATTGCAAGACTGACAACAATAGTAACCACAATTCTCCCTTGAGAAGTATCGCTGAGTGTTCAATTCTCCCTGATTTAATGGTATTTATGGGTATTAATGCCCCAAAAGGACACTTTCCGAGCAATTGATAATGAGAAAAACATAAATTGCTCAACAATTATAGATATTTTACTTTATATTAATGGTATATATGCATGTATCAATTTCCTGGAACAAAAGGAAACCCTTTACAGCCTCATTTATGTGGGTATACTAGAGAGGCAAAGTAGGTGTATTCAATGACCGTTTCTTGGTGACTGGAGCTATAGTAATTAGTTACTCAGTGAGAAGAAACAGCGTCAAAAGGGAGTCCAGTATGCCTCCAGAATGACTCCCCTGTTTAGGGGAGTCCAGGTCGCCTGAGGGAGCCTAGGTACGTGACTCTCTGGCTGACCTAAGGGAGTCACCTGGGGGAGTCATATGACCCAGAGAGCTATATGAATCCCCCAGGTGACTCCCTTAGGTCAGCCAGAGAGTCATCTAGGCTCCGTTAGGCGACCTGGGCTCCCGTAGAGAGGAGAGTCATTCTGGAGGCAACCCAGACTCCCTTTTGACGCTGTTTCTTTTCTCTGTGTAACTATACCAAACATCACACGCGTTATTCTTTTACCCCTTCCAATATAACCTGTTAATAGAGTCTGCAATATTAATTTCTGTGGTGCGCCATGAAGATGCCATAATTAAATTGCACGGGCAAATATCTGTATCATATGGGTTATTTATATTATATGGGTTACATTGTGCAATTGCCAGAAATAGACAATGAGTTGTAGATCTAAGGGAGTGTTCATTTATTAATTACAGGGGGGGTGGTGAGATTCCGCGGGAAGGGGCGAACTTTTTTTACATCCCCCTCGAGAGCGCATGAAATGTTTCGCGCCCCCCACGGCGAAGGCGTCGGAAACTTTTCGCCCAACCCCCTTTGAACTTTAGTAACGCGGGGGCTTTTTTGCTAAAAAAAGAGCTACATTTCTTACGCCCCCCACCCCCAAAAAGGGGTCAAAATTCATTACGCACCCCCCCTCAGGAGGGGTCGAAAAATGTTATGCCGCCCCCCAAACCCACCACCCCCCCTTGTAACTAATAAATGAACACTCCCTAATACAGTTCTATATGTGCTGCAGAGTCCCCTATACCTGGGCTGTACCCACTCATTCAGTTAACTATACACATGTCCTAAATGTGCCCTAAAGCTGCTGACCCTTATGGTACAACCCCATTTAGGTGCTGTACCTGAGTGCGGTCCTCATGGTGCACAGATCAATGCACCTTTGTGAGACCCTGGAGGAGGTTGGGCATGCGCACTAATCGGCATCTTAACCCTCTAAAGGCTGCATAGTGCTTTAAACCCGCAGGTCTCGGTACCCCTCCAGCGGCAGTCGGAGTGGAGTCGGGACAGGTACTCAGCGCTATATATAGGGGCACTGGGCCTTTAATGCATCATGCCCATTAGTCGATGCATGAATGCAGCACTGGTGAGCAACTCGTCAGTGCTGCATTCAAGCATCATCCCCCAGTGTATCATGCATATCATCCCTTTAGACTCGACATGAAGTATGAATGCAGTCCTGGGGAGTTACTCACCAGGGCAGCATTCATGCATCATGACAGCAAAGGATCTACACATTAAAGCACTCTGCCATCCTTAAAGAGTCAATGCCATTACTGATTTATTGGCACCTCTTTAATTGTATTCCTGCATTAGACCTGCATTGGCAGAAAGAGGGTTTATACTTTACGGACGGCATGTCGCTAAAACATAACATTTGTTGTCATGATGCACCAATGTAGGGTAGGGCAGGGTAGGGTCAGCATGATGCTTGACAGCACCGGCGAGTCAATCACCAGGTCTGCATTCATGCATCATGACGACCAAGGGCATGATGCATGTCCCAGCTAAAGACAAAAAGCCGTTATTTTACGTCAAATAACATTATAAATACTATATATATTTTTGATATAGTAAGGGGCCTTAGAGCATAAATTGTTGTATAACGTTTTTGTTCACTGGGGTGTTACTTGTATCCTACCGTGACAAGTTACAATAATATGTATACATTTGACTGACATGCGAATATAAGTCTATTCACCTGGTTAAATGTGAAGCAGGTAGCCATGTATAGGGCACCTGGCCGTCGACAGCAGCACCGCTTGTGGTATCTTGAGAACCTGCAGTACGGGCCCTTGACCAGTAGGTGGAGCAGCTAACCGGGGTTTATGACGTCACAGGCCCGTACTGAATCTATAGGTGTCCATCTAGTGGTACCTGCTTGAACCTCCAACCCCCGAATATGGCTGCGCCCATGGCCTAACCCCTAGGAGCCCTATATGAACCCTGAAGGAGCATGTATAAGCGTTCTACAAATCCCATACAACGTGTTCCTGTAACCTACATAGGCAGTATACTACTTGACACTTCTGATTGAATTATCCCCCTAATTCACCCCAATTTTGCCCTAATTAGATTTTATTGCCCAATATATTTTCATTTTAGAATAAAAGCATAACGCTTTTATTCCCCCCATTGAAAATACGCTAGGTAAGCCAATGGTAGGGACATTGGATCCCTTTGAGATCTATTAACACCCATGTATGAAATTTAATTGACCTCTTTTCTCCAAATTTGATTCTATTACAGTGTTTGGAATAGATTTAAGTAAGATTTAGAATTTGAAGGGGGGGGAAAGATATACCCACTTTAAAGCATGGGTTGGGTCTGAAGTCACCTGTATATGCCACACTCCGGATAGTTCAAACTCATGTGTGTGCTGCGGTCACTAGCCTGGGTTTGTTAGGGTAGTAATAACACAGTTGGTGTTTGATCAATGCCTAACCTGTAGCTGCCAACAGCCCCCCTGTCAACTTAACTACTTAGGTATTCTGTACTTGTGTGACTAAGGGGTTGGTGTATAGCTAGTGTTAGGGACCTTAGTGTATCCGGCATATAGCCTCTACCAAGGGGTTGGTGGTAGAGCTAGTGTTATATGAACCAACAGTGTGTCCGGCATATAGCTATGACTCTGGTTTCTCCGTATGGGCGGCCATGTTAGTTCTGAGCTCGCAATGTATCGTGAGACTTAGGCAGTGACCAGACACACACACACCATAGCTTCCGGGGAACCAGCTTCAGTACGAGAGCAGAACCAAGGTCTCACGAGATTGCTGGTGTCAGTGTAAACAGTGTGGTTGTGGGAACAAGTCTGCACCAGTTAGAACGCTATAGCCTCTACCAAGGGGTTGGTTGTATAGCTAGTGTGAGAGACCTTAGTGTATCCGGAATATAGGCCTCCACCAAGGGTGTATAGCTAGTGTTAGAGACCTTAGTGTGGTGCCATCTTTGACTGGGTGCTAGCTTTGACTGGGTGCCATCTTTGACTGGGAGCCATCTTTGACTGGGTGCCATATTTAACTGGAAGCCATCTTTGACTGGGTGCCATCTTTGACTGGGTGCCATCTTTGACTGGGTGCCATCTTTGACTGGGTGCTAGCTTTGACTGGGTGCTAGCTTTGACTGGGTGCTAGCTTTGACTGGGTGCCATCTTTGACTGGGTGCCATCTTTGACTGGGTGCCATCTTTGACTGGGTGCCATCTTTGGGTGCCATCTTTGACTGGGTTCTAGCTTTGACTGGGTTCTAGCTTTGACTGGGTGCCATCTTTGACTGGGTGCCATCTTTGACTGGGTGCCATCTTTGACTGGGTGCCATCTTTGACTTGGTGCCATCTTTGACTGGGTGCTAGCTTTGACTGGGTGCCATCTTTGAGTGGGTGCCATCTTTGACTGGGTGCTAGCTTTGACTGGGTGCCATCTTTGACTGGGTGCCATCTTTAACTGGGTGCTAGCTTTGACGGTCTTGATAGAAAATGGTTTATCTAGGGCAGATGAAGACATAAATGGGCTGAAAAGGTTAATGGATGTTCTAACAATTTAAACTAGTAAATAGTAGACCATTTATATCTGCATCTCCCCTAAATACACCATTTTCTATCGAGCCGGTCAAAGCTAGCACCCAGTCAAAGATGGCACCCAGTCAAAGATGGCACCCAGTCAAAGATGGCACCCAGTCAAAGCTAGCACCCAGTCAAAGATGGCACCCAGTCAAAGACGTTCACATTGGCCATATCTCGTGAGACACAGCCTGCAGCAAGGTGGTCTATCAGTGCATCATATCAACCTGGAATGGTAATAACTTATCTGGCTGTGTCTCATGAGTTTGTAACAATTGAAACATCTTCGACCGGGTGTCGTCTTTGACCGGTGTAGTCTTTGACCAGCAAGTTTTAAAATGGCTGAAATGGGAGCTATGTACACAGAAATGCCGGGAAGTTTGAAGTATATAGTGTTAAAATATCCATTAACCTCCCCCCCCCCTTTCTGTGTAAATAGCTCCCATTTCAGCGATTTTAAAACTTGCTGGTCAAAGACTACACCGGTCAAAGATGACACAGGTCAAAGACGACACCCGGTCAAAGACGTTTCAATTGTTACAAACTCATAAGACACGGCCATCCATAGTTTACCCTTTGAGAACCCAGGCTGCAGTAGCAGTAGGGATGGTGCCTGGATATCTGCAACCCCACCACAACCTATATCTAACAAGAATTGCGGTTGTTCCCGCGTAAAAAAATGCCTCAGGCATTTTTATACGCGGCAACAACCGCAATTCTTGCATTCGAAGAAACATAATGTCTACATGGTTGGTATGTTTGAGGGGAACCCATTCAAGACACCAAAAAAAGCAGGGCCGGGAAGGGGTTGTCCGGGGGAAGGATGATATTACTTCAAATATGGCATTTCCTATGAAATCCTTGGGTCCATGTTAGGGGGGAAGGAAATGTGTGTTGCTAGGCAGATAGACAATTACAATAGATGTTGTAGGCAACCAGCTGGATTAGCAACAAACTAATAGAACCATTGAATTCCTTGGGTCCATATTAGGGGGGTAGGTTTAATTATAATCAACCTTAGGACCATGGAAACTTGTTTTGCTAGGCAGATAAACAATTAGAATAGCCGTTGCTAGGCAACCAGCTGTATTAGCAACAAACCGATAGAACCATTGATTTCCTTGCGTCCATATTAGGGGGGGTAGGTATGATCATAATCAACTTCTTGACCATGGAAATGTGTAATGATAGGCAGATAAACAATTAGAATAGCCGTTGCTAGGCAACCAGCTGTATTGGCAACAAACCGATAGAACCATTGAATTCCTTGCGTCCATATTAGGGGGGATAGGTATGATTATAATCAACTTCTTGACCATGGAAATGTGTGTTGCTAGGCAGATAAACAATTAGAATAGCAGTTGCTAGGCAGCCAGCTGTATTAGCAACAAATGGATCAAGCCATTGAATTCTTAGGGTCCATATTAGAGGGGGTAGGTATGATTATAATCAACCTTAGAAGCATGGAAATGTGTGTTGCTAGGCAGATAAACAATTAGAATAGCCGTTGCTAGGCAACCAGCTGTATAAGCAACAAACCGATAGAACCATTGAATTCCTTGCATCCATATTAGGGGGGGTAGGTATGATCATAATCAACTTCAGGACCATGGTAATGTGTGTTGCTAGGCAGATAAACAATTAGAATAGCCGTTGCTAGGCAACCAGCTGTATTAGCAACAAACCAATAGAACCGTTTAATTCCTTGGGTCCATATTAGGGGGGGTAGGTATGATTATAATCAACCTTAGGAGCATGGAAATGTGTGTTGCTAGGCAGATAAACAATTAGAATAGCCGTTGCTAGGCAACCAGCTGTATAAGCAACAAACCGATAGAACCATAGAATTCCTTGCATCCATAATAGGGGGGGTAGGTATGATCATAATCAACTTCAGGACCATGGAAATGTGTGTTGCTAGGCAGATAAACAATTAGAATAGCCGTTGCTAGGCAACCAGCTGTATATGCAACAAACCAATAGAACCTTTTAATTCCTTGGGTCCATATTAGGGGGGGTAGGTATGATTATTATCAAACTTAGGAGCATGGAAATGTGTGTTGCTAGGCAGATAAACAATTAGAATAGCCGTTGCTAGGCAACCAGCTGTATTAGCAACAAACCGATAGAACCATTGAATTCCTTGCGTCCATAATGGGGGGGGTAGGTACGATTATAATCAACCTTAGGACCATGGAAATGTGTGTTGCTAGGCAGATAAACAATTAGAATAGCCGTTGCTAGGCAACCAGCTGTATTAGCAACAAACCGATAGAACCATTGAATTCCTTGGGTCCATATTAGGGGGGGTAGGTATGATCATAATCAACTTCAGGACCATGGAAATGTGTGTTGCTAGGCAGATAAACAATTAGAACAGCTGTTGCTATGCAACCAGCTGGATTACCAACAAACCGATAGAACCATTGAATTCCTTGGGTCCATATTGGGGGGGGGGGGGGGGGTAGGTATGATTGTAATCAATTTCAGGACCATGGGAATGTGTTTTGCTAGGCAGATAAACAATTAGAATAGCCGTTGCTAGGCAACCATCTGTATTAGCAACAAACCGATAGAAATATTGAATTCCTTGCGTCCATATTAGGGGGTAGGTATGATTCTAATCAACCTCAGAAACAATCAAAGGTTAATTTATATTATTGTTATCACATAGCATAAATTTGTGTTGTGACACCTTAATCCAAGATGGCGGCACAATCCAAGATGGCGGCGCCCGTTCTGACTTCTGGCAAAGTGCAAACATCATATACCTCGTTCTGGTAGTGCCTGGCGGCACCACCAGGTGGCTACGCCACCACTTCGGCATAAAAAAGTCCTTTTGGGAACCCAGGACCATTTAAACTAACAAAGTGCTGCAATTATTTAATAGGGTTTTCACATGCAATACCTCCATTCTCCCATTACTGTATAGATACACATGCTGTTAGATCATAAACTGTTGGTGAATTAATAATCAGGCATCAAACCCCCTCTTCTATAATAGTATACACACCTCATTGACACATAGGCTGTGTCTGCGTCATTCTGTGGGTGGGTGCCATTATGCCACATAGTCATTAGGCCAAAAAAAAAGGTTTGTTTCAGGTCACCCAACCGACCCTATTTAAACAGGGCCGACCCTAGGTATTTTTATGCAATTTTGAAGATTTCTTTTTTTTTACACTTTTTTGGGATCAATTTTAGGTTTACAAATTTACAGATTTTTGCACTTTTTTTAAGGTCAATTTTAGGGTATTTAAAAGAAAAGGATCCGACCTACCGACCCTAGAGTCTCTTCCCATGTTAACTGAAACAAACCCTTTTTTTATTTGGCCTTAGGGCTGAGTAATTTAATACTAGTTGGATGGGGAGGGGGGGGGGGTGGCTCAGTGGTTTTTCAGAAAAATGGCAATTTTATTTCGACCCCCCGCCCCAACCAATTAGCCGAAAGTAATCTCGACCCCCCCCCCCCCTCCCCCCACCCACCTACTTTCGGATTTTGAGAAATCCCCCCCCCCCCCCAAAAAAAAAAAAAAAAATAATAATAATAATTGCATGCGTGTTCACGGAGCTGCCAATGAATGACTCGACCCTTATTTGTATAGATAAACCTAAATTGTGTGAATACACAGAACACGGACCATATACCCAATAATGTGTAGTGGTTTTGTAATGTACAAAACGTATACCCTTGGTGGCCAAATCCGACATAAACTTTACTGACAGTAGTAAGGCATTTGGCCCGACATACCATACAGTAATACAAGCTTATTGCCTTTTTGAAATAGTTAGCGTTGTGGAGGGCAGTATATGGCAGACCTCTACATACATATTAGGCCAAAAAAAGAAAAAGGTGTGTTTCAGGCAACCCAGCCCTGGATTCTAAAAAGGGCCGACCCTAGCATTTTTTCTCAATTTTCTATCCATTCATGGACACCCCCCCCGGACAGACAAGAGGAGAGAGGATTGAAGAACAAATGTTTTAATTGGAGGAATATGCATTATACAATATAAATTTATACCTGAGATTATATGAAGGTCAAATGACATATTTTAGACCTGTATGTATTATAGGTAGACATGGTTGAGTATAGGTCTTTTATAACCTTATAATAACATATGATAGGTGATATTAAACATAGAGTACATGATAATGCTTATTATTTTACCTATTTAATAAGGTGTGGGTGGGTGGGAAAACCTGACCTCCTTGGAAGGCTTGTTGTGGTGGAGTGAGGAAGTAGGTCATAAAACAGGTGAGTGGTGGAGGCTTACATAAGGTGGGTCAGTATAACAGGTGTGGGAGTTACAGCAGGTAGGGTAGTGTGTTGGGTGAGGACTATAGTATGTAGGATAATGTGATCTGCCCAGTGAGGGCCATGAATGACAAACCATGCGCGCATGGTCACCCCATTCATGGACACCCCCCCCGGACAGACAAGAGGAGAGAGGATTGAAGAACAAATGTTTTAATTGGAGGAATATGCATTATACAATATAAATTTATACCTGAGATTATATGAAGGTCAAATGACATATTTTAGACCTGTATGTATTATAGGTAGACATGGTTGAGTATAGGTCTTTTATAACCTTATAATAACATATGATAGGTGATATTAAACATAGAGTACATGATAATGCCAAAAATACCAAGAGTTTTATATATTGCATTTAAGCAGATTTTAGTGCATGAGAAAGTTTGGTGGCGATAGTCTTGGAGGCTGACTTTTGGACGTAGGCCCATACCGCATCGGAGCGCCATGCGCCAAAGTCTTTAACCTCCTGGATGGATGCGCCGGCCTTGTGGGCGGTGTCGGCGGCCGTCTTCCTTAGCGAGTGAAGTCTGTTGAACATTGGCGGTGCATTTATCTTGTTCAGTACCCGGGCCCATTCCGCCGCCACGTATTCGGCCGTCACCGGGTTGCGGTCTGCGAACATTATCATTGGGTCCATAGGGTACCTGGTTGGTGCGAGTACCACGGCTGCCGCTAGTGCGGTCCAGGGGCACAGAAGTGGGTCCTTTGATTTGTCGAGATGTCGCGTTTGTGTCTGATTGTACTTTTGTGCGTTCTTCGCGTGTCGGATTGTCACTGTTACGCCAGTACGGTGCAATGACACGTCGGCCCTCGTTAGGTGCAGCCTTGGGTCGAATGTGCCGGTTGATGGCGCACATACCTCGGATCTCCTCATTGCGCCGTAGAACATGGTCAGCACCGCGGCCCGTACTACTGTGCCTGACTCGTTCCGCGGTATCTCCAGTACAGCAGCTTTGAAGGTTCGTAGGGGGACTGGGGGCCTTGGCCGGGGGACGTATGTGGACGTCCTGTCGATGCCTTCCAGTGCCCGTGTCACCCTTGGATGATACGTTTCCTCCGTTGGTACTCCCGCCAGCGTCAGGTGTTGTCGCATGTGGGATATTATGTTGCGGATGGTCGCGGGGCATTTGTACTGCCGCGCTAGATACTCGATGTAGATGCATATGTGTGTGTGCGCTGGGGCCAGGTGGTCGATGCCCGTGTACCTGCAGAACGCGATGTAGGTCCGTGTTGCGGTGTCGTGGTTCCTGTTGGTCCCTTTCGCCCTTGCCTGGGTTTGCCGTTGGGTTGCCGCGAGCTGCAGCGATCGGAGTCCCGGATCTGGATCGTAGAAAAGGAAATACCAGGTTAAAGGCATCTTCACTTGGGTATACAAATACAAGGTTATGTGTTGTGAAGTCCTTCATGGCCCTTTCATAGTAAAAGTCTGAGAGGTGGGCTCGGCTAAGATTGTCTGGGACTACATTTTCAATGCCTGGGATATGCCTGAATGTCACTTCTAACTGTAGCACCGCCTGTACCCTCCACACGGCCCGTGCGGCTTCGAGTATTACCGGGTTATGCCCGCAACCGTTTTGGAATACTGCGACTGCGGCTTGGTTGTCGCAGAGTACTATGATATGCCCGCCTTTGTCGGAGTCGTCGAGGAACGTATGTAACGCGACAACCGCATTGACGGCCTCGAGTTCGTTGATGTCGGCGGCACCGTCCCTGATGGGGGCGACTTGTCGGTAATAGGCACGCTTGCCGTCGGTGCCGCCGATCCCCGACAGACAGGCATCGACCTCGAGTGTCTTTGTCGGTTTGGCTGCCGGGATGAGGGCTACACCGTTCCATTCGGTGGCAAACTCCATGAACCATCGCAGGTCGGCGCGCATGTGTTCATTGATGAGTATATGTTCGGTTCTCATGCCCCTTAGTGCCTCTAGTAGTCTAGATATGAACAGCCGCGCCGGCTTAATGCATCTTCCGATGTGTACTAGTTGACCCACCAACGATTCCAGTTGTTTTCTCGTAAGGTACTGTTTGTAGTTGGTGAGTTTTACGGTGTGTATAACTTCGCAAAGCTTTTCGCGGGGCACTGACATGGTCATATTGGCTGCTGAAAACTTAACACCTAGCCATACAACAGCTTGTGCCGGGTACTGTCTTTTTTCCTCGGCTTCCAGGAGGCCGAGTTCTTTGAGGAGGTCGGTGACTACGCTCATGTCGCGGTCCGCGGTCACCTTGTCGGGTGATATGAAGACGATGTCGTCGAGGTACATTTCCGCCGTGACTCCACTATCCGCTAGTATGGCCACGATCGCGTTTGCGACACGTTGCATGTGTAGGCTGCTGCAACGCGCCCCGAATGGCATTGCTGTCTCCATGTAATATAGGCCCTCCCATTTTATGCACTGCAGTGGCAAGTCTAATATGTCGGAGTTAAAGTTTTTGTACGCCCTCGAGATGTCCACCGAGCCCATGTATGCGCCGGTACCGACTCTTTTCATGTGTGCGGCTAGTCGGTCGGTGGTGGGGAGTGTGTGTTCTACTATGTGACCGTTGAGGTTATTTTTAATGACATACGCATTGACGGATGTCTCGGGTGGGAACGTGAGGTCAGATATGAGGCGTCGTGCGTTGGACGTCTTTTTGGGGCGGGACATGAGCGGTGCGACATGGCACCACTCGTCGAACGGTGGGTCCTTGAAGGGCCCCATGAGGCCACCCAAGCCGACCTCGCTGTTTATACAGTCTGATACTTTATCAGTGTAGTTTGTGGCACTGGGGTGGTTGTCTACCTTTGTTGTGTCGCTAACCGGGCCTAGGTAGCCCAGTGGGAAACCATACTTTATCATATCCAAGAGGAGTGGGTCCCTGTGTGATAGGTACTTCTCCCAGGCGGATATGTTGAGGGAAGTGGGAAGCACTAGTCTGGATACCATGTGGTTGGGAAGCCCTGTGGCCCTCACTACATCATATATTTTTGCATATTGTGCTGTTTTGTTGTCACTGGTAGCACTTTGAGCAAAGCTAGGCCAGAGTGTCTTTCTGTATTCTGAGAGTACAGAGGGGGATATGTCTATGTCTATATGCTCATGGTTCCCTTCGGCTATTTGTCTGACCCTATCAAAGTACATGGGGAGGCTCTGTAGGTTGGCAGTGTATGCATGCTTACCAGTGTCATTGTTGACCGAGTCAGCTGATTGACCGAGGTACCCTTCCCCGATCGATTCTGCCGGAGATTTTCCATTTTTCAGCGCTTGTGGGTATGTGAAGGTTGGTTCTTCACTACTGTTGGTCTTTATAGCGCTTGTGGGTGCTGGGGCGCTACGATAGCGTTCTTTTTCGCTAGAATTCGCCTTCTCGGTTCGAATCGATGCGAGTTGGGGCTCGCCATGTTGATGTTTGAAGTCTCGTCTCCTCTCGCCGTTCGCGAGAGGGTGCGAGATTCGGGAACTTTCTTTGTTTTGTTCATTTTGAACGCGCCGAGGTGTCGATATTTGATTAACTAGTTTGTTTTGAAGGCTGAAACCTGTCCCATTCTCTTTATTTTTTAATTCTAGGCCGAAAACATGTGCTGGGGGGGTGGAATGGTGGCTATTTAGTTCAATTTGAGCACTTTTATAGAATCGAATCGATGCGAGTTGGTGGCGGCCATGTTGGATTTCGTCTTCTCGTCTTCTCTCGGCTGGCGCGAGAGGGCGCGAGAGAGCCGCGGATCCCGGGGAGCGGTTATTATTCAAGATGTCAAATTGTTTGCCGCCCTGTGCGGACACACGGTTTGAGTCCGCAATTTCATGTTTTTGTCCGGTTTGGGGGATGTTATTGTCCGCGGGGGTCCCTACCATCTCCCTTGATGCAGGAAACCCCCTTCCACATTTTTTGGTGGCTGCTGGGGGTGGTTCTGGGGGGGTGGTGGATGGTTGTGGAAGTTCATAGGCCTACTTCCCATGGCTGCTACAGCATTGTTACAGTTGGTGAGGTTATGGTGGGATAACCATTTCCCAGATACACTATTGCAGTGGGAACATATATGATACACCTTTTTGTCTGCCTCCCCATGGTCTGATGCATGGTTACACCCTTTGACAGAG
Organism: Harmothoe impar; assembly: GCA_947462335.1. Taxonomy (NCBI): domain Eukaryota; kingdom Metazoa; phylum Annelida; class Polychaeta; order Phyllodocida; family Polynoidae; genus Harmothoe; species Harmothoe impar. The sequence continues at coordinate 59,893,500 of OX381719.1, read as the reverse complement.
TTGAAGTCTCTGCATGTAGTGACACGGCCGTGTGCCATACTGTATGCTCCCTTGGTCTGGGTGGGGTGGTTACCATGGTTACGCGAGGGGGGTACGGAGGTAGAGGTGCGATAGTCCCTTTCCACATTTCCTGACAAACCGAGGGATCTGACATTATGTATGGCCTGTTTGTTGGACCAGCTGAATTTATCCCTTTCTATAAGATCAAAGACCCTTTGAGAGTATGCCATGATTTTTTCCCATGATCTCCCACTTAGCCGGTCGGACATGATGTCATGTAGATGACTCAGGATGAAGGGGTTGTTTTCCTGGTCCTCTCTTTTGTCATCCTCTAAGAGGGCTACAATAGCGGTCATGTATTCAAGTTCTGAGAGTTTGTGCCTATTATCTAGCCTTTGCTTGATGGTGGGGGCACCAGGCCTTTCCACATACATATAGGGTTTCATAATTGACTACATAAGTCATTCGGACTTAGGTAACTATAAAACCAAATGACGTTGGTTCCTTCACCCAGCAGTAGGAGGAGCTAGGGGGATGGACATGTCACCCCACCTGGTGTGGACCTAAGGACCCCCCCCCCCCCCCCCTCTCAGGGCAGGTGCGGGCCGGAGCGGCATTGGTGGTGTGGCGGTCAACTGGAATAGATCTCTTTTTTCAACATGGTCAACCTTATAAACTGTTCGGATTGTAGAAACCAGCATCCACCAAAAGGTGGAGGGGAATGCAGGTACATGAAACTTGCAAAGGTCAAAGCATCGGCTTTAGGCAGGGAGGAGGACTGGAGGTTACATTTGGACCATGAAATGATCACGGCGGAGTCGGAGATCTACTTGAACCGGTCGTCAGTGACCGAGCAGCCGGGCTCCCAGGGCCATGGGCCGGCCACACCTGGAGGCACACCTGGAGGCACACCTGGAGGTACACCGGGAGGGAGTATTATTACTCAAGACATGATGAAAGACATTCTCGGGGAAATGAAGGAGTCTAGGAAGGTCATGCAGCAACAGATGGCCATGCTGACTACTTTAGTTGCAGGGGTGGTGGTCAATCAGCAACCAGGTGCAATGGCGGCCATGACGCCAACGAGCGCGGGAAAACTACAAGCCGAGCAGTCACATCTACAAGCGGGTGCAGGTGTAGACAAGGAGGAGGAGGCGGTCGAGGATCCTTTTGCGGAACCTGAGTCTACTGACGGGACATGGGATCTACTTAGGGGGTTACTGCGGCGGCAGGTACCCTCTGGAGGACATGCGGCAGAGGTCAATGCTTCTCCCTGGACCTCCTGGGGGTCCGGGGGGGGTCCTCTCCTCCTGCTCCTCCTCGTCCGACGATGGTGCCCTGGGCTTCTTCTTCTTCAGGATGGGCTTCCTTGGAGGTTCAATGCTTTTGGATATAATCAGGTCTAGCTTCATGCTTATATCCTTTATATCACCCTCCAGTGCTGTGACTCTGGCCTCTGTAGTGTTGGGAGTGGGGTCCACCTCGGGGGCCACCTCCTCCTGGTCAGTCTCATCATCAGCCTCATACTTCTTAGCCTTCAGTTTGCTCACCCTGGCAGACCTTCTAGGGGCCTTCTTCTTGGGTATCTCCTTCTTCTTTGGTGGCATGGTGGATAGATCTATGGGGTAGATCTATAGTGGTAGGTCCAGTGGTAGCTCCAGTGGAAAACCTGACCTCCTTGGAAGGCTTGTTGTGGTGGAAGTGTGTTGGGTGAGGACTATAGTAGGTAGGATAATGTGATCTGCCCAGTGAGGGCCATGAATGACAAACCATGCGCGCATGGTCACCCAATTTTTTATTTTGTGATTCCCCCCCCCCCCTTTAATTTTAGCAATTCTTTGGCCATAGAATAACAAGCTCCCATTGACCTCAGTTGCCTGAATAGTAATCTGCCCTCAGGAAATGACTTTTCTAATAGGAATATCCAAAAATGTCTTGATACTTATATTTACTCGAGAAATTCTGATTACCGTAGTCGTGAGTTTAAGTGGCAATCTGCCACTCATTCATTGTACTTTCAAGATGTAAAGGGATTTTTTTTTATCTGATCTACCTACCCTAAAATTGCCAAGCATTTGCCTGAAACAGACCTTATTTTGGCCATTATTTATAATGGTTTGTAAAGGCACATTATACTCAGGCCAAAAAAAAAAGAAAAGGTGTGTTTCAGGCAACCCGACCCTAGATTCAAGAAAGGGCCTACACTAGCTTTTTTTTTCCAAATTTTGGAGATTTTTTTTTTCTTTTTATATTCTTGGTGATTTTTTCTCAATTTTTACAAATTCTTTTAAGAATAACAAGTTCCCAGTGACATCAGAGGCCTGAATACCTGATTAACTTCAGGAAATGGCTTTTTCAGAGGAATATCTAACAACTTCTTGATAATTCTAGGCAGGCAATGGAGGAATTATTGAGTCATTCTGGTGAGTTACAAGTCGATTTGTCAATTTGCGATTCATTCCTGGTGCTCTCTCTATGTAAAAAACAACAACTCCGACCTACCTACCCTAGAAATTCTGACCATGTTGCCTGAAATACACCTTTTTTTGCCTCCGTGTGTGCTGTTTATCTGTACAGAGATCTATACATCAGTAACCCTTGGGTGACCAAACACTAAGGTTTGAGACAAGTGGAAATAGCCCACCAAGTATCACCACCATGCCTATTATATTTACAGTGTAGATAATATTGTGATACAACCACACAGAACACCAGCAAAATGGACTAATGCCAATTCCAAACTATATCATGAGCGGATCTGCATCCAACCTAGAATGAACCCATAACAATCTAGTAAAATTAGATTTAAAATAATCGTATTGATAATGCTTCATTTTTGTCTAAAGCAACTATGGGCAACCCATCGTTACTATTCCATTATCAATTTTCGTTAATAACCCAGCGTAAATGTTAGCTTTAAAACTGAAGTGATAAGGTTGGGGATTTTGAATAATCATATAGTTGGCATTATGCTGATTATAAATAAACCACCCATGCCACAAGAGCTAATCACTAATTCTACCTATGTCAATAGATGTCGGCCAACGAGCCGTGAAATATGAATGAATGCAACATTTTAGCCTTTTAAGGGCCGCATAGTACTTTGATTAGTGATGTTCTTAGTCGTAATGATGCATGAATGCAGCCCTATATAGCAAGTGTGCCCGCCAGGTCTGCATTCATGCATCATGTAACCCTTTGTATTATATCAACTGTGTATATGAATGATACTATGTTTCAATGCAGCACTGGTGAGTTACTCGCCAGGCCTGCATTTATGCACCATACCGGCAAAGTCCTTTGAGGACGGCATTATGCATAAATGCAGCCTTGGCGAGTAACTTACCAGTACTGCATTCAAGCATCATGCCGACCCTATAGGGTTGAGAAACTCCCACAGGGTCGCTATGACGCACCAATGCAGCACCAGCGAGTTACTCACCAGGGCTGCATTGGTGTATCATGACGACAAATGTCATCTTTTATTGACACCTGTCCTTAAAGGGTTGCCGGGTTAGATGCGGTCAGCAGGCTCCCCCCGTACAATGGGCTCCTCATTTATTGATTGTATAAGTGCTGTCTGGATATACAAACACAGGCCCCGTGACTGGGGCTCAGTACCACTTAGGGAGTCCCGCGGGAAATCACCATTATAGAGATGAGCTATGGTGTAGGCCTGTATCTGTATATACTAATCTCCCAGCAGATTCTCCCATGCGTTTCTACCGGCACTACTTCCTTCTCTGCCAAAAGGCGGCGGATTTCCCTGAAAACTTACCTATGCCATGCTTTTGAAATATGTATTTAAACAACTATGATTCAATTGAAATATGTTAAGGGATAAGTGTAGAGCAAAATTTCAGAAGTATTGATCATGTTCTGATGGTCCAAATTGGATATATTCCTGGGAACTATTTTTGGTGTATTGAGATGGCAGTGTGAGAAGGCTATAGGAGAGCTGTTTTCACCCCTTTTTCCACAGAAGAGCTACAGGAGTCCAGGCTTTAGGGCAGAGTCTTATTTGAGACTGTATGGGAGATTGTGTATACACCAGTAAGGCCAGGAAACCACACAGATAATCTATAGGGTAAAGAGGTTAGTCAGTAGTTGCTATCCCAAGTTTGTCGTAGGCGCATTAATCAAAATGACAAACTTATGTTCAAAAATGACTAATGCAAGACCAATGCATTAGTCAAAATGACTAGCACTTTTACACCTTAAATTGAAAAGACTAAGGTGGGTTAGTCATATTGACTAACATTACAGCATTGACTAACATAGGTTGGGCATATAGCGAATCAAAATATGACTGAGGGTCAAACAGTCGTTTTCTACCACCCTATACAACCAATCTGTGTTAGTCAATGCTGTCAGGTTATTCAAACTGACTAACCCACCTTAGTATTTTTCATGTGTATTATTGGTTAGTCATTTGGACAGAGGCATTAGTTTTGCCTTAGATATAGTCAATTTTGAATTTTGACTAATGAAGGATGAATACCCCTATGACAAATTTAAACCTGGGATGGCCACTACTGACTAACCTTATTAACTCATGGACTTTCAGTGTATCTGTATACCAGTGAGGCCAGGCGACCCTATCAGCATCCATACGCCGCCCCTATCCAACATTGTTCTAGCAGGACGCCCGTACTATAATGTTATCACCGCTACATCATGTGCTGTATGCAGTATAGGAAATAACCACCAGCCTTTAAAATTGCAGAATGGGATCTGAATGACTTGTGTGCCCTACTTCATGAGGGATACGATGTTCACTATGCTAAAGTACTACAATACCTTATCCCATGCCCCACATGGGATAAGGTATTCCCTTATCACATGGCCTGTGACGCCATCATTTCTTTGGCCATTTAAAGGGTATTTAACATATTTTGAAAAGAAAAAGAAACATGAAATAAAGGCAAAGGCCCATGACGAGGGTAATTTTGGTGATCCGAAATGACCCTCTTGCAATGGGCGTTTGTCTGTATATATACCCTAAGGATTATGATGATAATGCCCTCTAAAGAGTTATATAGTATACCATACGCCAAAATTGCATCTAATTTAAATAGAGGGAAGAGAGAGACAGACAGGAATACATGCAGCCATACTAAAAGACAGACAGACAGACAAAACGACACACAGCACGACAAAAAGACAGACCGACAGACAGACAGACAAACCGACAGAGAGACAGACACCTGAGATATAAATAGAGAAAGGAGGGAAAGGAGTCATCTTTCACAACGGCCACGCCCGAGGAGATTTTTTGGAGGTTTTGACTCCAAAAAAAAATATAAATCTTTGACTGAAATCTCTTTTTTGACTGAAATTATGAGAAAATAGAGGAAAGTTCGCTCATAATTTACAAAGAATTTGGTAAAAGATAGACATACTAGTACAGACCCTATTTATTTTGGGCCATGTCACTTTAACACAACTATTTCTTATTTGCCTTATACCATACTATAGACCAATGCACCAAGAAAGGGTGACTTTTCAGAAAGGTTGTTGATAAAGTTTATGAACATTTCTGATGCGTGACTCACAAATACTTGAATATAACCTCAAAATCCTGCATTCTGACGTATACCATTTGAAAGATAATTATCGTGTGAATCTCCTAATATAAGATGTTTGCACATATATAGCTATCACAGGCAATGTTATGTGCATTTTGCTGAAATCAACATAACACAACTTTATTATTAAAAAGTGACCCTTTCTTGCTGCATTGGTCTATAGTAGTACCTAACTTGGTGTATGAGCTAAATGTTTATAATCAAAACACCAACACAGTAATAGTTCAGTTACAGCGTCAAGCTGTGACTATAGCGATGACTCTGGTTTCTCCGTATGGGCGGCCATGTTAGTTCTGAGCTCGCAATCTATCGTGAGACTTAGGCAGTGACCAGACACACACACACCATAGCTTCCGGGGAACCAGCTGCAATACGAGAGCAGAACCAAGGTCTCACGAGATTGCTGGTGTCAGTGTAAACATTGTGGTCGCGGGAACAAGTCTGCACCAGTTAGAACGCTATACACTCAAAAAGTAAACTCGTCTGCAGACTCTTCTAAGTGACAAGAGAGTGGGTCCTCTAGCTGTAGCTGTCAGATAGAAGATGCACTTGGTATGTGCCAGCCCAAAACCTGACTAATACCAGCCCTAGACTCGTCAACCAGGGTCTGATTCAGGATTTTCCCTGTAGGTGGCATCAGTATAACATGCATTCTGTATAAAGTTGGGGAATGAATTGCATAATTTCTATGTTGATTTTAATCATATTTATGGGAATACACAGTCATGTTATGAAGAATCCTGAGATTTATCTATTGGGGATGCTAGAAAAGGTAAAGGAATCAATGTTTTGATATAATTGAGACAAAACAAATGTGTGCAGGGCACAGACACCTCTTTTGTGGTTATTTCTATGGTACAATAGCTGCAAGGAAACTCCCATTGGTATGACATCCACATATGTGTTAGCAGTCTGTAACCAAAGGGTAGAAATACTCTCAATATAGACTTGGGGATATGGCAGGAATTCCCCTAACCTACATACCTCTATGTTTGTATGAATTAGCTATTATAAACCTCAGAAATATAGACAGACATGGACAACAATTATGCCTAGGCAGAACCCAGTTAGCTCCATCTGCAGTGAAGTAGAGGTTATAGTGCACATGTTAACCCTCTAAGGGGTGCATAGTGCTTTAAGGTGCTATGCTCTATGTGATCATATTATACATGAATTCAGCCTTGGCAAGTATACTCGCCCAACTGTTGATTCATTTCCAAAAGTGCATGAATGCAGGCTTGGCGAATAGACTCACCAGGGCTACATTCATGGGCAATCTCCTGGATTAAGTCGCTATCAGAGGGCCAGAATGATTAAGTCGCTATGGCTAAACAGTTCAGTATGGGAAGCCACAGGTTAAGAGGAAAAACTGGCATGTGTAGCAAGAAAACGAAAAGGGTTGTCTTTAACTGAATAAGGGTCAGTTATAACCCTTATTCAGTTAAGACAACAAATGAGTTTTAGCGACTTAAACCTTCTAGGGATAATTAGCGACTTAATCCTTCAGAGGTAGTTAAATTAACCTTCTATGGGAAGTGTATTCCATTCAATATTGTAGGGTTGAAGGATTAAGTTGCTATACGGTCATCATTCAAGGGGAGGGTGTCTTTAACTGAATAAGGGTCAGCGACTTAACATACAGGGTTTCTAACCCATATAGCAACTTAATCCTACAAGGAATACTTTCCCTTTATACATACCACTGTTTTTAGCAAACAATAGTACATCATCCCCTATATATTACTCCTGCTTTACGTCGCTCCTAATTAAGTCGCTAGATAGAAATCCCTCCTATAGAATAGAAGCTTTAAAATGATTTTTTATTCCCATTTCTTAGGACGTTTTATACAAGGTCTAAAATGATTTTTTTTCACTGCCCCCCCTCCTTATATTACTCCTGCTTTAAGTCGCTCCTAATTAAGTCGCTATACCAAAGCACAATTAAGTCGCTACATGAGAATTGGAACCCCTGTAGGTTTAAGTCGCTAAAGTATAGAGTGTGTTCTGTAGGATTAAGTCGCTAGAATAATTGAACTTCCAGATAAAACATATCAAATCCACTTTTTTTCATTTTCTTACTAGCGACTTAAAGTGTGAAATGGCCCATTCATGCATCATGCTGACAAAGGGATTCAAGCACATTTAAAGCAGTTTGCAGCCAATAAAGGGTTAACTATTCTGGGTTGTCAATTTGACGACCTTAGACTTGTCACTTGGAGTGGGCCACTGCCTGGGCTAACATTGTCAGTTAGATGACCCTAGTCTTGTCTTGTGGGATGGTAACCGGACAGTTCATCAAATAGACAACCTTTAACTCGTTTATTTTATGACCGTCACTTTAAAGACCCTAAACTCTTCTTATAAGACAACCTTTTGACAAGTTTGGATCCCTTCATTTTATCAGTGTACCGTGCCTGGATAGGGTAAAGGGTAACTGCCAAGCCGGTGCGAAAGCGGCCACAGTCATGCTAACCTGCTAAATAATGCAGGCCTTGGTGAAAACAACCTTTTATATGCAGAAACATGCAAGGCTAATGTTAGTAGCTGGACATCTAAGGGTTATTGATTACCCCATAGAAATAGGTCATAAACCTAAACCGGACAATTAACCATTGCTGGGTGATCACTCTTAAAGGATGGTCGCCAACAATGTGAATTATTGCAGTGGGTGATCCAGGATTTGGAAAAGGAGGGGCGTCCCCCTCAATTTGAGCAAAATTTTAGCCTTTTTTGATGGATTACGGACCCTGGAAGCAAATATTTGGGGGGCGAGAGGGGGGGAAAATGCCCTGAGATCCTGAATTTTCGCAGGGGGCAGAGGGAAAAAAGCATGGAAAAGCCTTCTTTTGGCTATGAAATGGAGATATATTGAGAAATATTCCCAATTTTGAGGGTCTGATTTGGGTCCCATAGGCGGATCTGTAATCCAAGTTAGGCCAAAAAAAAAATAGTCGTGTTCAGGTAACATGGCCCAAAAAAAATAGGGTAGGTAGGTCGATTCTTTTTTTTTTTTTACCAATTTTTTTTAAGGATTTTGAGACAAATTTCCTCCCATTTTCGTATAGTTTTCCGCAAAAAAAAATTCAGGAAAAAAATGTATTTTTTGGTAAGAAAAACACAAAAATAATCATATAAAAATATCGGAATAATACAGCCTAACTACAGGCCAAAAGGATATTACTCTAATGCCCCTTGTAGTGTACTCAACTCAAATGAATGATATACTATTATAATCTATGAAGGCAATGAGATTTGATTCACCAATGCAACTTGATAGATAGGTCCTTTATCAAGATATTGATAGATCTATGACTGGCCATATGAATAGATCTATAAGACATCAAATATACCTCACATAAGTGGCTTACCTAAACCTGGGTTACACATGAGCCTCTATAGGTTACCCATTCACAATTATCATATCATGCCTGATATAGAACAATGCCCAGGGGCCATGTCATGCAGTTACCAAGGCCACTTAGTACATCAACCACCGCTCTGTGGTACAGGGACACCTCCTAAATACCCCCCAGTCAGCGACATTCAGGTGTGGGACCACAGGTAAGACATATATTATAGACTGGTTATATCTACCAATGTTGTTCCAAAAGGGACAGTACTGGTCCAGTATCGATAGCAATATAGTCATTCTTCCTCCCATGAACAAGCCCTAATGATAACTATATTTTCATACTTAAATTACAATATACCTATACTAAGGGTATCCTAATGAAGCTTCTGTGAACATATTTTATTTTGCGCTCTACATATTTTAACAGAAACACGCGGATTTTAAAATCCACGAAAATATTCATGTACACAGCAAATATTTATCCAATATAGTCATGAAACCTTTTAGCAACTTCATGGAAATGATACCAGCAAAAATATCTACGTTTACTGTATTCAATAAGTGGGTGTAATGTATAAAACAAGAGAGACAAAAATAACTCATCAGAACTATCCAGTCCTTGGTCGTCATGGCTGAAATATACTGTAAAATGGCGAGGTGGCCAGGCTATAGACCAATGCAGAAAGAAAGGGTGACTTTTCAGAAAAGAACATTTCTGAAGTGTGACCAACAAAATAAGTAAATATAACCTCAAAATTCTGTATTCTAATATATACTATTTAAAAGATAATTGTCCTGTGAATCTCCTGTTATGATGTGTTTTCAAACATAGCCATTGCAGACAATGTTATGAGGATTCTGCTAAAACCGATGTGAACATAACGTTATTATGAGAAAGTCCCCCTCGCTTGCAGCATTGGTCTATAGGTTCTACCTGCCCTCCCTGGGAGATCTGAGGCGGGTGAACACCTGATGTGAGGGGCTCAGATCCCGACCAGGTAAAAGATTGATCCCTCCCTACCTGCTCAATACTTCACCTTACCTGATTTAGTTTGTGACAATAATGGAGGGTGGCCCATATATAGGGTAGACCGCCCATGAGATGACTAGCGGGTCTGTTGGTACCATGAGTAGACCGTCTCAATCAGGGTCTTATTAATCATGGGGCCAATCTTCCACAGGGCTATCATAGACATTGGGCTGATCATCCCTAGGGCCAATTTCCATAGGGTCTATTATCCACAGGGCTCCTGATCTATGTACTGGTCAGCTCAAGGTACCAACAGACCGGCTGGTCATCTCATGAGCGGTCTACCCTAGATAGGTATGTGGGTACTGTGAGCTTTTATATACCGATATATAGACTCTATCTTAGGGTGTTATCGATATGTATCTTGCTATGTTATTTCCCCCAAACCCCATAGTGGTTAGATTATAATTTTGAATCATTGACTGGGATATAAATGTGAATCTAGGGATTTCTTCAGTGACTAGAGCTGTGTGAGGAGTGCATTAGAAGTTTGGGAAGACAAGGCGAAAACTGGTATGCAGTGAGCAACCACTTCCAATAAGTTGACACGAGTATATCAGTTTATCATGGTGATCCAGACATGTGTATTTTTAAATCTCCAGGCAGGTGTAAGTTAATCTCTACTGTGAAGAATCCGTGACTTTATTAAATTTTCAGTTGTCAAGATCTGAAGTATTCTGTGTACACTGTGGTCCCTCTAAGGTGAATTTTCCATTAGCCGATTTGGAGGAGTTGTCTGCCGATAGATCGTCCAATCAGCAGGTAGAGCCACACTACACAGAGTGTACTACCTGGGGTCTCTTTCAGAACTGCCGTATCTGCTGGGGGGTATATTTCGGGTTTGACGATGACGATCAGGTAAATCGTCAAAAGGGTTTCACAATATAGGATGGTCAGAATTGTTAAGTTAACAGGCAATATAGACTACAATACAATACAAAACAATTATTTGAAGAAATAATTAGCAAAAAAAAGTCATGTCAAATGATCATCTTGTGCAATACCAAATAATTTGATTTGTGACTATCTGATACCCATTCATTTGCCGCATTCGTCAAGTAGATTTTTCATTATCAGCAACATGTTTGACGGCCCAGCAGATATGGCAGTCGTTCTGAAAGAGACCCCAGTGGCATGTTGTGGCTCTACCTGCAGCTTACCTGCTGATTGGACAATCTATCGGCCGACCAAATCAGCTAATGGAAAAGGGTCTAAGCTGAATGTGTATACCTTCGGTACTGTGGGCAGGGTTATCTTTGAAGGGGCCTCAAAGCACTCTGTCTATCAGATCCTGCTCCTCAGAGATAAAAAGATGTCACTGACCTGATTCTTCCATGGACTCACCTATACACAAATATAGACAAAGGTGCACGAGTAGAGATTCTCACTGAGGGTTATTTCACGAGGCCAAGCTGAGTGAAATAACCCTCAGTGGGGAACTCTATGGGTGCTCCTTTGTGTTTATTTCATGTCATTATGATAATATTCATCAGAATTCAACTCAACTGCTCTGAAAAAGCTAATTTATGATGGTTAAATCAACAATTTTGATGGTTTGTCAGGCCGTGAAATATGGGTGAGGTTATTTTACAGGGGGTGTTATATACAGCCCTCCTTGGTTAAGTCAATGGGAGTGCCGTATTCACCATGAAATATAATGTAAATCCTCCAGCTCTTAGTCTGCAGTGGCTATACCAGGTTGGCCATTCCCAGTGGGCACAAAATTCAGTTCAACGTTGATTCAACGTTGATTCAACGTTGAATCAACTTTGACAACCATTTATCAATGTTGATTCAATGTTCTGTGCCCACTGGGTTAGGCCCTTAACGCGTTAGGCCAAAAAAAGTATGTTTTAGATAACATGGCAACAAAATGTAGGGTCAGTGGGTCAGAATTGACCAAAAAAAAAAGTGAAATACGAAAATTTCTTCAAAAATTGCATGAATAAGTAGGGTCGGCCCTGTTTTGATAGCGTCGGTCGGGTGACCTGAAACATACCTCTGTTTGTTGTGGCCTTATGAACTCAACTTGAGCACGCCCAGACTTGCTTGACTTAACTTCACAGAAGGTGACGGTTGTACATGTGACGGCTACACTGAAAACTATATGCCTAAGTTTTCAGTGTAGGTCATGGAGGCAACACAACTATTTGGTGTCGCTGACAATTAATATCAGATTAGTAATGGGCAATTTAGACTTAAGTATGTATAGGGAAGGATAGTATGTTATTGCACAATGTGTTTTTTGTTGTTATGATGCATGTGTATCTGATACACCATGGCCAGCATATATATGGTGTAGTGATACAACGCCGGCGAGTTACTCACCGTTTCAATACAATGTTAATACCTGTGAGTTCAATACTCACTGGGACATATATAGAGTTGGTGCATCATGGTGACAAATGAACATCAAATTCAAGTCTTTAAGGTTAATGATAGATGGGGTGAATGAGCATCCCTGACTCCTAGGACAGCCCCCCCCCCTCCTTTCTGTGTCCAGCTAGCATTGCCTGGAGGGGCCATATGTGTTTTTACTTGGCCAAGCTGATTTACTCATATCTGGGCTATCGTCCTTTTTTTACAGGGCTATAGGTGGGAGCCCAGATGGGTCAGCCCCGATTCAAAGTGCTCAGCTTGAGCCCAGATTTACTTTACTTTAGCACAAACTAATAAAAATATACAATGACTGGGGATTTCTGGATGTCACCTTTTGAACTATGCACATTGTATTTCTGAGTAAAAAGTTTTTTTCATTGGCTGGCCTATCTGGGCTCCCACTTATAGCATTGGACAAAAAGGGCCATAAGCCGCCTAGATACAGGCAAGCCCAGCTGGCCCAAGTAAAACATATATATGGGCCCCACTGCCCAATGCTGTCTGTATAGCTGCCACTTTCCATTAGGAGCTGCTCCAGCGGCGCTGCTCACTATAAGTCTGAGCTGCAGCAGGGGTGGGAGGGTTAAGGCAGTCTCCGACTCCCATACCAAGACAGCTCTGGTTTCCTCTGCTAAGTATGGTCTGGGAGCAGAGCTTATTTTCAATTGATCTGCGCCAGATTGGTGGTGCAAATGGGTGTGTATTTGTCACACAACAATAGACAGATTCTTATCTAGACCAAAGGGATAATTAAATTAGCCGGGGGCTACTGTGTAATTAACACCTATATTTGACAGAAGTAAACAAAAGATGTGTATTGGGGTAGGATTGCTGCTTGCTCCCAGGCTATCCAACTGATAGACACTAGCTAGGGCAAGGGTTAAGGTGCTGCCAGGCTGGGACAGGGACTAGGTATAGACTACACTAGAGCTGCTAGAGAGGCTGCATTGATATACCATGTTTGGGGGAACCTGGTGAGGTAGACAAAGGGCCTGGCTAATGAGTTCTCTGTGGGAGTCCTTATATAGCTGTGGTCAATGGTCAAAATATACCAAACTTCTCACCTCATGAGCCTCTTCCACTAGTGTGTAGTATATATATATATATATATATATATATATATATATATATATATATATATATACATATATATATATATACATACATACATACATACATACATACATACATACATACATACATACATATATATATATATATATATATATATATATACATATATATATATATATATATATATATATATATATATATATATTCAATTGCAGTGCTAATGATACTCCCTCCTCTCCTCAAGTTTTATGATCCTTATAATGGCACCACCAAAGGGATGAGGCTGGTCTCCTCTTGTAGGTGTTAATATTAGCACCAAAAAAGATATCAATGTCCTCACAGTCAGGGGGCTCGCCAGGATACGCCAGACAAGGTATACTACATCAAGCAGCCATCACCCAGTGCACTTAGTTAGCCCCATATGGAGACGGTACCCATCCTCCTCTATATACAATACAATAGTAAACCCCCTTCACTCAGTACTAAGGCCAGATCAATATAAGTCCTACCATAGGGGCAATGCTATAGTTATGCATACTATTGTAACCTCACCCTTTAATACTGAGAGATAATTCTTATAGATATATTGATCATAAGCTCAGCCTTTAGTAATGATATGTAATTCTATTAAAAAGACATATCAGTACTGACCATATAGAAGCCTACTATCCATTAAGTACAACCTTAACTCTCCCATGGCTTACTATACCATATACTATCTGTATTATATTTCGATTGTATATATTCCCACATCTTTACATTCTCAGGATATCCCACCCCAATATGGTATACCAGATTGTAGAGGTGTAGATGGGGCTGGGGCACACTGGGGGCACAGACAGGCCCACAGGCAAATAGCAGAAAAAATAATCGATCGCCTGCGTAGAGGCTCTTGGGGGGAGAATAGCAAAGCAATCTAGACATGGGCAGTAGGCTGTGGTGGGAGCAGCATGGGGGGAGGCTGTACAGCTAAACCTATGTACCGTTAAACCTCGCGTATAAGCCGCCGCTAGTACGCGAATCAGATCGGCACAGAGTCCAGGTGCGGCTTATACACGAGTTTTTGCTCCTATAGTACAGTACTAAAGCCACCCTATTCAGATCGCTGGTGTGGCTTATAGGCTCGGCCCAAAGTCGGGGTGCGGCTTATACGCGAGTTAGGCTTATACGCGAGGTTTTACGGTATCACCTTATGGACCAGATATTCTTGTGCCTCTACATGGGTCCTTCAAATTCTGAGCGTGTCACTGCGTCACTTTTTAGGGGGGACAGTCTGTCACTGCATCACTTTTCATGTATATATAGGAACTCATAGAAAAATCTCTGTAGGTCGATTTTTATCCCAATTCTTTCTGTGTCCGTCGATTTTTAAAACGGCTTAAAATGGCTGTGTCGCTGAGTCGGCCGTGTCGATTTTTACCCATGTAGAGACACATTCTTCTGCATGTGGTTGGGGATTGGTAGCATTGATTTTATCTGTTCAAACACTGCACCTCTCCCAACATGGCACGTATGCTTTAGTTGGAGTTAACTGGTTTTGATTGTATGTGACAGTTGCATAGAAATATCTAGAGAATATAGGTCACTTTACAGCAATGAAAACCCATGTCGAGTAACCCCAGCCTAGGTCTTCACATTCGTTATTTGGAATGTACATAAGACGTCTTCCCATTGGAAAGTGGCACATATTGCACATATGCTTCATATGCAAAACATTCTATTATTATAATGAGATATTTTGGTAGTCATCTCTTGTACATTCCACGAGTGAGTCAGATCTGAAAACATACCTTGCAAATTCCTCCTAGAACCATATGTCTACGCTAAAGAATATTCTTTGAGAAATCTGATTTTTGGTATGTAGTATGGAAAAATGTGTATTTAGAGCTTATCTATCATTTTCACTCATGTTCGAGATATAAATCCCACAAAACTACCAATGATGTCTTATTAGGTTATGATATCTCATTTCAATTATCTTTAAACAACCCTTAGTTATCAGTGCACCCCCCCCCCCCCACCAGATGCCCCTTTTCACCTACCTGGTGATTATTTTTACTGCCACAGCACACGTATACTTATATGAAACCTAATATTGTCCAATAGATACATTATTCCAAAGGTTTTCAGAGAAAACATGAAATGCAGATAGGCCTGAACAAGCCCGACCTGTCATTGATTAGTTTCTACCGATACAACAATACCCTCCCCCCCCCCTCCCACCTGACTGTATCCTCAGCTAACTAATGATACGGCAGGTGGTAATACATTGCAGGAGTAGTACTCTGAACCCTTTGAGGACGGCATGTCACTAAAAGATGATATTTGTCCTCATGATGCACCGATGCAGCCCCGTTGAGTAACTGGCCGGTGCTGCATTGGTGCATCATGATGACCCTTCGGGAGTGTCTCAACCTCATGGGGTCGGCATGATGCATGAATGCAACCCTGGCGAGTTACTCGCCAGGGTTGCATTGATGCATCATGCCGACCGATGGCATGATGTATTGAGGCATCATGCTGTCCGGGTTAACGCAGGCAGGTGCAAGTACAGCAGCGTAGTACACTGAAAATCCATAGATTGAAAGGGTTAGTCAGTACAGACTAACCCAGGTTGGTC
Organism: Harmothoe impar; assembly: GCA_947462335.1. Lineage (NCBI taxonomy): Eukaryota > Metazoa > Annelida > Polychaeta > Phyllodocida > Polynoidae > Harmothoe > Harmothoe impar. The sequence goes on along the minus strand of OX381719.1, from coordinate 59,877,457 downwards.
ATATGAGTGTTAGTCACAATGGCAAAGTTATGTTCAAAAATGACAAAGGGGTCAGTCAGTAGTAGCTAACCTAGGTCCATCATTGGTGTGTTGTATTTGTATGCCACTAGTTGGGGCCACCTGTGATGACCACTCAGTGGCTCCCCCTGGAACTAAAAAGACTAAGGTGGGTTGGTCAGTAGTGACCAACCTGGTAATAATAACTAATCTAGGTTGGTGGTATAGGGATCCAAAAAATGACTAACTAGGTTAGGCACTAGTGACCGAGAGGTTGGGCGTATAGGGAGCCTAGGAATATCAGTGTAGTATGCACTGAAAACCCACAAGTTTAAGAGGTTAGTCAGTAGTGGCTATCCCTGGTTCGTCATAGGGGGTATTCATACTTCATAAGTCAAAATGACGAACTTGTATTCAGAAATGACTATGGAAAAACTAATGCCTTAGTCAAAATGACTAACCCTAATGTGCATCAAAAGGAAAAGACTAAGGTGGGTTAGTCAGTTTGATTAACTTCACACCATTGCCTAACACAGATTGGTTGTACAGGGAGCCAGAAAATGACTGAGAGACCTGTAGTCATATTTTGGCTCCCTATAGATGCGCCCAACCTATGCTAGTTAATGCTGTCAGGTTATTAAAACCGACTTACCCACCTTAGTATTCTAAGGCATATTAAGGTTAGTCAGTTTGACTAAGGTGTTAGTTTTGCCTTAGTCATTTTTGAATATAGGTTCTTACATTTTGACTAATGTGCCTATGAGGAACCTGGGATAGCCACTACTGACAAACCTCTATATATAACCTATAGATTACCAGTGTGCACGGGAGTCGGCTTACGCTGTATATACCTGTGTTTATGTTGTGATCAGGAGTTGCCTAGCAACAGACTCATTAAGTAGGTCATTAGTGTTGACAGATGGCTGGCTGCCTATAAGAGGCGTCCATAGGACTACATGTACCTGGGGTGGTGGTTGTTAAAGTTAGCACATCCGAAAATTCCATTTTGTAAATCTTACTTAAATTTGTTCTACACACTGTTACAATATCATATTGAAAGGTGGTGAAATAATCAAATACATCCTCTGGGCAGTAAGGGTTCAGATAGGGGGTGGCATGGTACCTGGCAATAGGCATATTCAGTGTGTTTCTAATGGGGTTGTCTTGATGTGTGCAAATGTAAGTGAAATCTAATGGAATGAGAGTGAATAAAGTGTACAGTATATGAAGTAGGGTCTTTCTGATTATTTTGACTTATTTTTAGTGGGGACAAAATGAGCTCCAGTGATCGAATATAGTAATTTTAATTTAGGTTATAGGTATGACCCCATCAACTCATGCCATATAGTCATGAGTATGTGGGAGTCATATATCATTGCGCTGATTGCATATATCATTGAAATTATTGGCCTTTATCTGTGAACCAGGTTTTCACTCGGTGTCTTGGTAACAGCTTAAACCATACTATTATGATCTTATACCTATAGTTATCATGTTATTTATGTATTTGCCCATGTAAAGTAGATTTGGTTTGATCTAAATTCTGATTGTTACTTTGTCTTTATGTCTAGTTTAGACGTATTTTGAGGTGCGTATATATTTTTTTTTTGTCATGCACACATAATGTCAAATATATATAGCAGTTTAAAGTAGAACTCAGCATGTAGAGTAGACCAGAGAGGATTTCTCCACTCAAATTCCCAGTTTGGGTTGAGATTGATCCTAAATAGTATTAGCTTATCTCTGATTCAATTACTCTGAAACTCTTTTAATACAATGATAAAATTGAATGTGTTCAATTGTTATTATTGTGCTCTCTACATATGTGACATGTATTGGGAAAAGGGACCTTAGTACACCCTGTACTAAGGCCCCTTTTTGCAGATCCTGCCACATACATGTATCATGGGACAGATTCATTCTCATTTACATATCATATTGTGAATTCCCGCGTACTATACCCGAGGGTTATACACAAACTAAACTCAGCTTCTATTTGATACCAAACATGGGTGCGGGTTATAAAAGGGCTTTATCACTATAGAATAGTACTAAAATTGAAGTTTTCTGATCCAAAAACAGGTTATAGGATTCTCCTGATTTGGAGGTGCGGGTTATACGCGAGATGCAGGTAGTACGCGGGATTTTACGATAATATCAAATAGAAGCCTGATGAGAATCGAATTTCTTATATCAAGCATAAGTATACATCTTTGTCTGATGCCATGTGACATCAGTAGATGACATTTAGATGACACGGAATAGGAGTCTTTCTGCACGGAGATGGGAATGTCACCCTTTTTATCTAGCTGCTTTAACTCTTTAATGATGGTATGATGCCTTAATGCATCATACCCTTAGTCATCATGATGCATGCATGCAGTCTTGGCGAGTAACTCGCCAGTGATGCATTCAAGCATTATGCCGACCTTATAAGGTTAAGACACTCCCGGAGGTTCAGCATAATACACCAATGCAGCACCGGTGAGTTACTCACCAGGGCTGCATTGGTGCATCATAACGAAAATATCTTAGCGACATGCGTCCTTAATGGGTTAAAGACCAAGTTCAGCATTATATGAGTAACATGCATGTAGAGACCATCTCATGCCTAGTGGTACAGGTAGTGCTTATGAAGTTGCCTCCTAGTATACACTAATTATACATTCCCACCAATCTCCAGTGCAGAGGTAATCAAAACAACCCCTCAAAAGGATTACCTCTGCCCCAGGCCAGGTACGTCACAGAAGTAGTTCGGCAGTCACACTTGATGACCTCTGGTAGGAAAGCCAACAGCATGAGTGGTGCAGTGAATATCTAGGGTCAAGCTGGGCAGATTTTGTTTTGGAAATCCAAACTGCACTGACCAGTATATTGACCCTGGACTATTTTCTTGGACAAACACACCCTTATAGAAACTTTGTACTGCAAAAATACCCATCTCTGAGATCACATTTTATGATAGTAGATAGAAATACATGGGATAAGGGGGAAAATAATTATTAAAAGGAGACATTGATAAAGGTAAACATGAGTATGAATATGGACGAATTTGGTCGTAATCTGGTGCCTGGGGCAGAGAGTAATCATGTGTAAGTGTTTGTTGAGATTACCCGCTGCTCAAGGAGAATGCATTCCCACCTCTACCATCCCTCCATACACACACTACTAACAGGTGGGGTATGACGTCACGTGTGTGTGTGTGCATGTGGCAGGTGTGTGCGTCCTACTGAGTAGTACTACACATAGGCCTACAACGTGAGACAATGGTCACTAGGCCTCATGTTACCAAATGGTTAGTAGTTACTAAGTGGTAATTAGGGAGTAATCATTTTTTAACGATAGGGGCTGTTGGATTGAGAGGGGGGGGTAAATATTTACATCCCTTTTGAGGGGGAGGGGGGTGAAAAAATTCGACCTGTGTTGAGTGAAAAAGCCTGATAAGATATATAGATATATAGATATAGATATAGAGCGGGGGCCCATGTGACATATCGATTTTAAGAAATGGCCATGTCACATGTCTATGCCGCTTAATAATGATCATGTCCCCTGTCACTATCTATTCAAGTCTCATGTCGCATGTTACTAGACCTCATGTCACATGCCGATGTTAATAAATTGCCATGTCTTACCCCCATAAAGTTGGCTTTTGAGCCAATCATCGGACAGACTCACTTTAATTGATAAATGTTCACGATGCAAGGCTGTTTTGTAGCACTACATTCATACATGGGAGGTATAGAGCTGAATTTGTGTTTAAAGGGACTTGCTAGTTCCTACACAGAAGCCACCTGGTGGCAAAAATAGAAGCTCATGAAAAGTATTCTTTAAGCTGTATCCATATGCCTACATACACCACTATCCCTAAATCAACTATTTGTATTTGCTATTTGGACAGTATACCTCCATTGTTCACATATATTCACTGCTAGGACATGCATAGGATCCTATAGTTAAGGCAAAAGAAATATTTTTCCAAAATGCATGCCTTTCTCATTTCATCCATGACCCCCTGTTTTATTGGTTCTAAAACATTTGTATAAATGTCCATTATACATTCTCAAGGTTTGGTTGCAATATCAATAGAAGAAGGGGATTATCCATGACAGATAATGTAATCCTGAGTTATATGCAAAAGTGAATAGAACATCAGTAATCCTCAACAAGTAGCAAGTCCCTTTAAAGCCAGGAACAGAATGACAGGTGTAGCTGTCAATGACAGGTGTAGCTGTCAATGACAGGTGTAGCTGTCAATGACAGGTGTAGCTGTCAATGACAGGTGTAGCTGTCAATGACAGGTGTATCTGCTGTCAGACAGCTGTCAGGGCTACACCATGTAATGACAGGTGTAGCTGTAATAACCAGACAGGTGTCAATGACAGCTACCGCAAAACCCCGCCTACAAGCCGCGGCTAGTACGCGAGTCAGATCGACAGTGCAGTTTATACCGAGGTTTCAGGTTCCTTAGTAGGGGACACCAATGCTTGATCTGGTAGTGGCGAGATAAGGCCTGATAACAGCTACCCAATGGGCACCAGCTGTTACATAATGCCCCTAAGAATTCCTCAGTGAAGGCCAGGGAATTATCTGATTGGCTGATAACTCATCCAGCTACACACCTATAGGATCAGCCCAGGGTCAGGGTGCAGCTTATACGGGAGTTTTTACTACTATGGTAGAGTACTAAAGTCCCCATATATTCAGATTGCCATTACTGCTTATAGAATCATCCCATACTCTAGGTGCGGCTTATACATGAGTTAGGCTTATACATGAGTTAGACTTATACGCAAGTTAGGCTTATACATGAGTTAGACTTATACGCGAGTTAGGCTTATACATTATTTAGACTTATACGCGAGTTAGGCTTATATGTGAGTTAGGCTTATACATGAGTTAGACTTATACATGAGTTAGACTTATACGTGAGTTAGGCTTATACATTAGTTAGACTTATACGCGAGTTAGGCTTATATGTGAGCTAAGCTTATACGCGAGTTAGGCTTATACACAAGGTTTTATAGTACTGAGGCAAACATGAGCATCATTCCACGTCGCCAAAAGCACCCTCATAAAAGGGTCAGGCACTGCTGGACTATGACAGATGGGTTAAGGGTAATCTTAATGAGGGTCAGGCTATGCTGTACCTTCAAGAACAGGCTGAACTATCACAAAATTGCTTGAGAGTCTGGCCATGCTGGACCCTCATGCCAGAGTCTGACAATGCTGGACTCTTGGAGGCTGAAAGAAACTCTCCACAGAGTCCAGCATTGCTAGATTCTGGCATGAGGGGAGTACAGCACAGTGGGAAAGTCAGTGATCCCTTCAAAATCACTTTGGATGAAACTAAAACTAGGCTTATCATGGTAAATTGAATTAACACATTATTTATCCCAAGTAACTGTCATAGGCGCTGGAAGAAGAAACTGTCCACTGGAGCAATATCCAACAATATGATAAAATTGGAGCACTATACTGTTATGTTAGAGGTTGTATGTTGAAGTGTTGATATGCTGCCAGTATGACCAATACCGAATAATAAGCATATGTCTAACCTTTTAAGGATGGCTTAATGCATTAATGCATAATGCCCTTGTTTGGCATAATGCATGAATGCAACCCAGGCGAGTAACTGGCCAGTGCTACATCTAAGCATCATGCCGATTCTACAGGGTTCAGACACTCCCGAAGGGTCATCATGACGACAAATGTCATATTTTTGTGACATTTGTCCTGAAAAGGTTGAAGCTCAACCTACTTATGCATTCATGGTTCATATTATTTATTTACAGTATAATAATTATATCTAATGTTCATATATTGATGTTTCTACTAATTTCTGTTGCAGGATGTTTAAGATCTACGACCGGGGGGTAGATGACATGAAGCTGACCGCTGACGAGCTGTACTACGGACTTCAGAGTTATGGCGCCGAGCTGAGCCAGAGACAGTGCGCGACTCTCATTGAGGCATTCTCAAAAGATGGCGACAACACCTTGTCCTTCAATGAGTTCATGCGGGCGGTGAGGGTAAGTGTCCTGGAGAATGATCCTGTTTGTCCTATTTGCCATGCAGAATATATAGGTGATATCCCAGCTAACAGAAATACGTTATTTTACGTCAAAATAACGTTTTCAACTTTGCATAATATTTTTTCCTTGGTCCGGTTTCCTTGGGTATAGATATATCATTTGAAACAGTATTACTTTCTTTAAACAGATAAACGTAGAGTCTACTTTTGTCCAGTGGCTCAGAGATGTAGTACAAAACCTAGCTATAGTTAACTAAACACCTGTGGCCCAGTATTTAACCTACAAATCGTGGTCACCTTTGGCCAGCCTCACAAATTTCGTCTTACAGGTTGGCCAAACCTGACCAAAGTTGGCCAATTTGGTCATGACCAAATTGGCCGACTTTGGTCATGACCAAATTGGTCAACTTTGGTGAGGTTTGGCCATGACTAAACTCCGACTCTTTGGTTGGGTTTTGTTTTGGGAATTTTCTCCCGTTCAGTTAAAAACCCTACTAGGTAAAAGATGGGAAGCCCTGACCAATCAGGGGGCTCCTACCTCTACTACTTAGCCCTCTGGCCAATCACAGAAGATCTAAGGCAGTTTAGGTTCCATTTGCTTTTTGTGGAGGTTTGGAATACTGGCTTTGTTCTCATTATCTTGGTCGCTACCTTAGCGGGTGAAAGCCACGTCTCGCTGCTCTTTGGTTGGGTTTGGTCACGACTAAATTGGTTAACTTTGGTTAGATTTGGTCATGACCAATCAAAGTTGGCCAATCATGGCCAAGTGTGACGACGATTTGCTGGGTATAGGCCTAGTTACTGTGTCCCTTCATGCCGTCTGTGAATTAATTCTGACATATTTGAAGACAATTTTTATCACACAAAACCCAACACAACAAAAAATTAATTTTCCGATTTTTATTTGAAGTCTCGGGTATTTGATGACATTCAACAGGTGTTTCTTGAGTGTTTTGAGTGAATTCTAACATATCTTCTTCATTTCATGCAGCCTCCAATGGCGGAATCAAGAAAAAAGCTGATAGCAGCGGCCTTCGCTAAGATGGACAAGACAGGAGACGGCGTAATTAATGAGAAAGACCTGCAGGGAAGCTACAAAGTGAACCAACACCCAAAGTTCAAGTCTGGTGAATGGACGGCCACGCAGGTCTATAGGGAGTTCCTTACCTCATTCGAGCCCGAAGGCAGTAACAAAGACGGAATGGTAATTTATTTTTTGGAAATACAAGATTTCTTATGCTTAAGCACTGGAATGCCATATTCAATGCCCCCCCCACCATTGAATACAATGTGGCCATATTCAATGGGCTAAGAAAATGTAGTTTTTCCTTCATTATTGGCTTTCAAATAAAAAAATAAACGCAAATGCCGACTACATTGATACCACTCTGATGTATTTCACTCGTGGGGGCTGGGGCGCATTCCACTCAGCCTGCGGGTTCATGGGATACTGCTCCAGCCCCCACTCATGAAATACAACAGAGACAGTATCAATGGGCATTGGCATTTGTCTACTTATTTTTTATGGAATACAACAGCCCCATTGACTTAACAAAAGGGTGCCGTATTTCACCCCCCGTGAAATAACCCATGCTCGTATTTCACTGCCCTGTGACGTCATCAAACAAGTGGTTTGTTTACATTTTAACCCCGGGATTTGAACGGCGTAGAAATAAGCCATTTTAGCCCTTTTAGGCTCCCCCCTACCATAATCTCGGTATTTTGGATCGGAAAAGACAAGAAATTAAACACAAAGGTGCACTCATTTAAGTCTGTTGACTGGGCTATCTCGTGAAATACGGCCCGAGTTCAACTCGTGAAATAACCCAGTCAACAGACTAAAACTCGTGCATCTTTGTCTATATATTGTTTTATCCCAATCCTCAAGATGCGATAATACAGAACATAGAATTAATGACAGTTTTCTAGGATATGTTGAATGCACAAAACAATCAGACACAGTCAAGTAGGCCTACAATTATGTGGAATGTATTGCTGAGAGTATGTACAGGGGAGTAGGAAATAATGGTGGGAAAAATTATATCTACGTTTCATGGAATTTATTAGTCTTCTTCAGTATGTTTGGGGACACATTATGGCTTGCTGAGGTACTTCAGGGATATAACTCTTACTTAAATGTATTCCAAACACTGTGAAAGTATGATATTTATAAAATAGAGGTCATCTAAATGTCATCAACGGGTGGTCACAAATGGATGCAATGTCCCCCAACCATTTGGGGAAATCGGAGCGAATTAGGGGGATTGGAACAGATAAGATGTCAAATATATTATTTGTGAATATTCTGACTCAATTTTAGGGAAATATATTTTTGAGTCCCAATCATCGGATGTACTAAGGGAGTGGTCATTTTTTAACAACAGGGGGGGTCAGTGGATTTTCTCGCGAGCAGGTCAATTTTTTTTGGTCCCCCCACCTCAGGCAAGTTGAAATTCACCGCGGCCGACCCCTTTGAGCAAATTTTTTGGTCCCCCCCACAAGAGGGGTCCAAATTTTTTTTGTCCCCTCCTTCAAGGGGTCCAAATTTGTTTGGTCCCCCCACCACTGGTCAATAGAGCTCTGAGAGTTGCATATCGACGCACAGGTATCACCAGTAGGACTGCTCTTCACAGGAAAGCCAAACTAAATAGCCTGAGAGATAGAAGGTCTATGCATCTCCATCGAATGGCTTTCATAAAGTCACTCGATGGAGCAAATCTGGACACCAGACCTGTAAGGACTCGTCTCCATGATCAACGACTCTTCAAACAGGCTAGAGCTTTGAATGCTGCATACCGTAAAAGCTTAAAATTCAGGCTGGCAGGTGTATGGAATAAATTAGATGTAGAGGTTCGTGCATTGAAAAAACAAAGTGAGTTTGAAAGATGGACTAAAGAACATTTTGCAGAACGATTGGCTAGATATGATCATTTGACCTGGATCTAGGACCCTAAAATACCTCACCCATGACCTGAGACCCAACTGACCATTGGGTCTCCATTTAAAGGACACCAACATCGTCCTCATATTTTATTTTTTTATCTTATCTTATTGGGATTTATAGTACTAGTCTATCTATCTAGTATAGACAATAGGACATACCATCAGTCCCTTGGGATGTGGGTACACCATCTGACCTACATGCCCATAAATTGGCTAACAACATCAGCCTGTGTATATGGATATACACTACAAAGGCCATGGACCTTTGAGTGTGTAACCATAATACAATTATGTTGCTAAATAATGATTATGTGCCACTCATACTAATCCATCCTTTCTTTACTATTATTATCTATAAGTGGATTATCACCACATCCAGTGATGCCATTCATGTACAAGTGTAATATATAAACACTCGACTGGATACAGAATAATTACAGGCAAACATTCATGCCTATATGTCTTCAGTATAAATAAAAGAATTTACATACATACATACAAATCCAGCAAGCCCCCTGTTGTTAAAAAATGACCACTCCCTAACTTTAAGAATGCCCCTTGTCGTTTGCAGGTCACCTGGGACGAGTTCCTGGACTATTACTGTGGCGTCAGCTCCAGCGTCGATAAAGATGTCTACTTTGACTTCATGATTCGGCAGTCGTGGAAATTGTAGAGCGCTCTCCCGCATGAGATATAATGTGTACCCTGTATTTATGTATACATCTTGTGTACATATACATGTATTTATGAATACATCATATGTACGTATATATAATTATATGTATACATTTTATGTGCATATATCAATATGTACGCAGCCAGAAATAATTTTCCCATTTCAAGAAAATAAGATAAATAAACTTGGCTTGTGTACAAATAAGATAAATAAACTTGTATTAAGATAATAATTTTCTTAGGATTTTCTTGGAATGATAAAAAATATTTTTGACTGTGTATGTATCTTGTGTACATATCTAACATATACATATATGATACATGTATACATAATTGTATTGTTGTACGCATCTTATATCCTCTGACTTGCTAACCCTTTTATCACCGCATAGTGTTTCAATGCCCTATGCTATTTTGTCGCCATGGTGCATACATGCAGCAACGGTGAGTAACTCGCCAGTGCTTCATTCATGCAGCGCACTTACCGAAAGAAGGATGATACACTCCTGAGGGAGCGAAGCGAGTACCGTCCCAGAGACAGCCAGTTATGTGCTGATGATGCGTTTCTGCATCATGACGAGAAATGAGCGTGATACTTTTCGGCGTTCTACCATTCTGAAAGGTTAAGGTCTATAGACAGATGTGATAGATATAATGTTTTTGCTTGTACCTCTGTGTAGTTGTGTAGCTTGTACCGATGGTAATGTTTGATATATTCACTCTAATAATTATATGTCTGACATGCAATGTTAATACTATGACTGCTAAATCAAAGTGTTTCTTATGAATGAAATGTAAACTTCTTTTCATGGCATATACAGTTTGTTCTATGTAAGTAACCATGGCAATGTGTAACTTTAGGGAGTGTTCATTTATTAGTTGCAGGGGGGGGCGTAAACATTTCCGACCCCTCCTGAGGGGGGGGGGCGTAAAAAATTCCGCCCCTTTTAAAGCCTGCGCGTTACTATAGTTCAAAGGGGGATGGGCGGAAAATTTTCGCCGCCTTCGGCGAGGGGAGGCATCAAACATTCTACGTGCTCTCGAGGGGGGGAGGGCGTAAAAATTTTTCACCACCCCCCTGTAATTACTAAATGAACACTCCCTTAATGATTTGTACAATTACATGACTTTACTCTGCCAGTCACCAGTATAGATACAACAGCTATAGCAATATATATATATATATATATAACCTGACAGGGGCTTGGCAACCGGGGAGGACGGGAGGACAGGGGGGACAAGGGAGACATGCCCCCCCCCCTCCCCCCACTTTTGACCAACCCCCCAAAAAAGGTCAATCCAAAATGGTCAGTAAAAAGGGGTCAAAAAGGGTCAAAACACCCCTTAGCCCCCCCCCCCCCCCCCCCCCCCCCCCACCCCTACTTTGAAACTGCTTGCCACGCCCGTGGGACCTGACTTTATTGAGAACACACTCCATAAGCCACACCCCTATACTAAATACCCAGTAAACAAAAAACGTTATACAACGTTACATAACGTTTCTCTATGGGTTCTTATCGTGGTAAAACGTTATATGACGTTAACAACGTTATTTTGACGTAAAATAACGTATTTTTGTTAACTGGAATAGATACAACAGCTTTATCGACGTCTGTACACATCTTGTTACAAGAGCTCTCCGTCCAATGCCCAGGCACATAATATATATATACATATAACCCGACTAGAGTTATTTAGAAACAGTACGAGACCAAATGGTGCAGAATATGCGAGATAAGGTACCTTCTTTAGGTATAATTTTCATGGCCTGACAAGATGAGGGTAGGGATCACATTGGAAACCTATAAAATGTAAATAAAGGAGTAAAGGTATTCTGTATTGTAAATTAGTGTCGCTAGTATTGTATTTTAACCGTTACACAGAAATTTTACCCCTAATTACAAATAACCCCAACTTCCCCAGGAACCTATGTGGCTACTGGGCCCTGGCCGTAGTTCCATCATTTCACTATTCACCAGCTTATTCACTATGGCACATACTGGGCGTTGAGATACAATGTTATTAATATATCTGATTCAGATCTAGATGATAAAACTATCAATAAATGCTTTATTGTACACTATCAGAAAAGAAAGTGAATAAATCTGTTTAAACCATGGCCCTTGTCATTTTGTCTTTTACACATTAACCTATGGACATTGTAAAGGGCGGCTTCTCCACCAAATCGCGTAATACATCGCCTGATGCTTTTCCGACTTTGAAAGTAATTTCTTTTGGTTTTCTTTTTCATGCACCTCAGGTTTGGACAATAGAATGGCCTAATAACATATTTTTCCGATGGTCAAATAAAGCATAAATTAGGGATGAGTTTGAGTTTGAGTTTAATTGTTTTATTGGCATAAGTACATCTCAATTACAGACGAGTTCTTCCAGTACAAGTTGAGAAACCACTTCTAATACCGCTAATGCTAATGATAAAGTCAATGTATCTGTTCAATCAAATTTGGTGTACACTATGTCAAATTGAAATAATGCAATGGAAAATATATATGAATTGAATGTAGTTATCATTTAATTGATATTTGGCAGAATGTAAATTAGGAAGCATGTACTCTGATTTTTTTCCAATGGCACCGAATTGCAATAAGTACTCTTCATTTTTCGAAATTAAAAAGAAACCACTCTGATATTCTTAAGTTAAAACAAACCCGATTCCCCAGAAGTTTCAATAGTAATAAGGCAAATAAATGTAGAAATCAAAACTACTCTAAAAACCTTGCGTATAATCCTAACCCGCGTATTAGCCGCATCCCCAACTTTGACAGATGCTATAAGCCTAGCAGGGGGTCAGAAAATTGTTGATTTAGTACTGTAGTATACTTATGAATATGTATAAGCCGCACCCGACTTTGGGCCGATCCCACACTGGCAATCTGATTTGCGTACTAGCCGCAGCCTATACCGGAGGTTTTGTGGTAATGCACCTGATGCCTCGACCTGTTGACTGTTATCACTAGTACTGTTGCAAACAAAGCATTATTCTACCTAGTGCAGTAATGCATACAAACAATGTATATTTAAAGCCTTGAAGCTACCGACAGCGTATGCGTGGCATAAGACTGTGGTACGCCAAGCTGGTATGAGCGTGGTGTTTTGATTTCTACATTTATTTGCTTTATAAAGCCACTTGTGGGTCCGAGGGGCTCATGGCGTGGCGTACAATGTGTCATATGACAATCGCGTGGCGTTTTACGTTAAAGGCTCTGCATGTTTGATTCATACCTACTAACTCGAGGTATAATCTAGGTTCCTCGTCTGAACATAGCGTCTGGGAGAACTTGGACATTCTTCCTTTTATTATGTTAAATGTGTTGTCTAAAAAGTCGTAAAGTTTAAGACAGACAAATTATGGGGGTGCAGAGGGGTCCCCCCCTGAGGTCGGAAAGTCGCCGAAATTAAGCGGTCCCGGTCGAAAAGTCGCTTTTTTGGACCCCTTAATCTACAGTAAAGTA